>JAAEAF010003991.1:0-41555 GCA_011037195.1 Triatoma infestans | reverse complement strand
GGATTCAGAGGCGTCGCAGAATCCGACGAAATGATGAACAGAGGAGGGATGTACGGCGGGCAATAGACGCGGTATTTGCAGGTGGCCGAGATCCGGGAGGTGACTCTGAAAATTATGCCAAGGCGCGATGAGCTCCTCGGGAAGGGCTTGGTCCCATTCCAGTTGGAGGCGACATAACTGGCGAAAGAACAATTTGGCGCGGAAGGTGACGGGAGTGAGCCACCCGAGGGGGTCGAAGATGCGCGCCATCTGGCTAAGAACGGCGCGTTTGGTGGAGGCGGGAGTGCTTAGGCGGACGGCGTAGAAAAAGGTGTCGGCGGTAGGGTTCCACCCTAACCCCAAAATTTTGAGGACCGGGTCGCGGTCCAGGCATAGGGGGTCCTCAGACGGAGAGAGGCGGCAATGGTCAGGCGGGAGGCCCTGCAGGAGAGTTGGAGGCCCATTTTCGCAACTCGAACCCGCCCGCCGTGAGCAGCTGCTGTAATTGGGCGCGTAGGGCTTGGGCTTCCGCCTCTGACGATGCGCCGGTGAGGACATCATCGACGTACACATCATGGAGGAGGGTGGCCCGGGCGTGGGGATACTTATCCCCATCATCCGTCGCTAGTTGGCGAAGGGTGCGTAGGGCGAGATAGGGCGCGGAGGATACGCCGTAGGTGACTGTGTTTAGGCGGAAGGACGAAATGGGGTCTTGATCAGAGAATCGCCAGACGATGCGCTGAAAATCCCGCTGCTCGGGAGCGACAAGGATCTGGCGATACATTTGCCGAATATCGGCGGTGAAAACGAAGGCGTGAAGGCGAAAGCGCAGAAGGAGCGTGGCGATGTCGGCTTGGAGTTTAGGACCGGTAAGCAAGAGGTCATTCAATGACCGGCCGTTCGAAGAGGCGCAGGAGGCGTTGAACACGACCCGCAACTTAGTAGGCGGGTCGTCCGGGCGATGAACCGCATGATGCGGGATGTAGTAGGGCGTATAGGAGGGCGGGGCGTCATCGAGACGTACAACTTCCATATGGCCGCTGTCGAGGTAGTCCCGCATAAATTCGATGTACGCGGCGCGTAAGTCGGGGTTTTGCGCCAGGCGCTTCTCCAATCTGAGGAACTGGCGGGTGGCGACGGTGATGGAGACCCCGAGGCGATCATCAGTGAAAGGGAGAGAGACGATATACCGTCCACTGGCGGAACGTTGGACGGAGCGGGAGAAGAGGTTCTCACAGGCGCGTTCGGCGGTGGTCAGGGGTAGATTTTCTGGCACTTTATCGACCTCCCAGAAGCGGCGGACGAGCTGAGTTAGGTCCTCCTTCTCACCTTGAGAGGAGCAAGGGGGCATGATGCACGGAGGAATGGCGAGTGAGGCCGGTGTCTTCGGGGCTACAAGACGTGAGGCGGGTATCCTTCAACGGACACTCAGCAACAGGAGGCGGGTTCGATGGAAGGGCTGACGCGGAGCGTTGGTGAGAAGTGCTAGAAGGGGGGCGCTCATTGTCGCGGGTGGATGCCGTAAACCGTACCCGTTTCGCATACGGCAGAGGGCGATAAGGCCCATAAAGGACCCAGCCGAGAGTGGTATGGAAGGCGGCTGGAGTACGCAAGGTAGGCGGAAGCCTGCCCGGGAGAAGAATATGGGGAAGAACGTCATTCCCGAGAAGAACATCAATATCCCCAGGTTTGTTGAACCGATGATCAGCCAGTTGCAAGTGCTCAAGACGATCCCAATCGTCCGGTAGGGCTTGACAGGGGGTTGGGGGAATGATGCTATCTAGCACGAGGACCGATATGGGGAGACGGGGAGGGTCACCCCGATGCAGCATGGAGACAGTGGCGCGATAATGCGAGGTGGTGGAGGCATTGGACCCCAAAGTGGAGATCCTGGACTCCACGCGCTGAAGAGGTAGGCGAAGGCGCTGAGCGCAGGCGCGGGTTAGAATGGTGACATGACTTCCGGAATCAATAAGGGCGCGGGCGAGGTCGTGATAAGGCCGATTTTCTAGACGCAGGCGAACGGTGGGCATGAGTACGGGTGGAGGCGAGCGAAGTGTAGCGTTAAGCGAGAGCGACGGTCAATAATTTTGCACAGAGGGGTCAGAGGGGTACCGCCTACGTGTGCGTCCACGGGAGGCGGGAGGCGATTGAGGTCTGGGATCAGCAATGACAGGTGGCGGTGATGGGCAGTCGGCCCACCGTATACAAGGCGGGGAGGTGCCACGCTCAGCCGCCGGATGAGGCGGTGAGTGCGAGGAGGAAGACGTCGATTGGCGCGGCGAGCGAGGAGGCGAAGGGCGCGGCGAGCGAGGAGGCGAAGGGCGCGGAGAGCCGGTTGAGGGCTCGGGCGAAGACGGATGACGAGGGGGGACGCTTTGGGAAGGGAGATGCAAGATGGTATGGTGGCGACGTCGGCACAGGTGGCACGTCTGTTCTGAGCGGCATCGCTCATGAAGGTGACCATCGGACAGACAGTTCCGGCAAACATGGTGGTTCAGAACAAACTCGCGGCGACGTCCCACGGGCATTGACTTGAATGCCACACATTGACGAATAGTGTGGTCTGGGCCACGGCAGTAGGCGCACAAGGGGGTAGAGCGGGGTCGCGACGGAGATGTAGTCGCCGTGGTAGATTTAGGCGACGTGAGGCCGGGAGTGCGGGCGGCGCGAGGAGGCGAGGACAGGCCAGGCGACCTCGGCAGCAGGGATGGAGGGCGAGAAGGAACCGAGTCACGAGAGCGAGGCGACGGGGGGGTGATGTGATGCGGAGAAGGGGGGATGAGGCGTAAGGCGTGCAGGCGTCGTTGCAGGAAGGCGGTAACGTCCGTGACTGTGGGGAACTCGACAGCCGCATGCTCGAGTTCGAACGCTTCCCGGGTCTGGGCGTCGAAGTGGCGGGCGATCAAGGAAAACATGAGGAAGGAAGCGAGATCTGGGGCGGCCACGGTCAATAGGGCGTGAGCGGCTTCCAAAGGGCCAGTGAGTATCCGTTCCAGGCTCTGGACGGACGAAAGGGGGGTGCCGGAAGGAACCTCGAGGAGGCGCTGTAGGAGGGTTTCGGCAAAGTGCCGGCGGTTATCATACGCCGTGCACAGAGCGTGCCAGGCGCGATCGAATTGACCGTCCACTAACGGGATATTGGCGATGATGGCGCGGGGGGGCCCTCTAGCACCCCATGAAGATAGTGCAGGCGATCGATATCGGAAAGCGACGTCTGGTCGATGACGATCGATTGAAATAAGGCGCGAAATTCCCCCCAGCGACAGATATCGCCGGAGAAGGTGGGAACGGGAATAACTGGAAGACGGGAGGCAGAGGAAGTGGAAGGTGCGGAAGCGGAGGCGGAGGCGGGAGGACACAAGACCTCGGACAGTGCAAGCTGCACTTCGTGATACAGGGCGCGGAGTTGCCGACGCTTGGCTAGGAGACGTTCCTCGGACATGTCGCTTGGTAGCTTGGAGGCCTGAAGGTAGGGCTCCGTCCGTTGGAAGAACGCGGAAAATTCCTCTTCTGCCAGGCGTTGCATGCCCAAAGCGCATTGGGGGGAGAGTTGGTTACTCTTCCGTTTAGCGAAGAGGTCGTCCAGAAGCTGCTGGAGCACTTCCGTAGCTTCTTTGACCAGTCTGTCAAAGACGACAGACGACAGCTGGGCGTTGACGGGGGGAGGCGTCTTACGGGGCATGGTAAAGATGGCGAACTAACCACCGGATGCGGAATCCGGCCCGGAGGACCAAAATGTCTGCGCGGCAGACACCCAAGGCGAGATGGCGAATAGTGGCAAAAGCACAAAAAAATTGAATAATAATGTTAAACAATAAAAACGAGACTTACCCCTTGGTGACGTTGAGTGATGAATAGACGCAGGGTTGATGAGGCGAATGGTGGAGTGGGAAAGGAGGAGGGGACGTATGTGTGAGTGTGTGTGTGTGTGTGTGTGTGTGTGTGTCGGAAGAAAGGAACTCAGATGAGCGTAGAAGGATTAGAATGCTTCTTCAGAAGCGTAAGAGGCCGTGGTTGAAGCGGCAAGAGCTGGCGAGTCCACTAAGATGCAGTGAGATAGCCTCGTGAAGATGCTGGCGCGGAGGGATGAGTCTTGGTAATCACCGAGAGTCAAGTTAAGAATTACCACGGCTAATAGGCGAGTATACGGCGACACAAAGTTTATAAGGCGAAATTAACACTACACCACAGAAGAAGAAGCGGTAGAGAAGAGAACAGCACAATACACTGTTGACCAGGCGATGTACAGAAGAGAAGTGAAGTTAAGGTTTGGAGGAATACAGAAGGTTTGAAGGGTGAGGGAAACGAAAATAACGCGCGCAGTCCGAAGATGAAAGGTGCCGGCAATCCCACCACCAAAAACAGAGAGAGAGGGAAAATGCGGGGAAGCGTGGGAAATATGCGGGCGATGAAATTATTTCAAAGGCAAGCGGATTAACGCGTACGCACGCACGGGCGGAGTAGGCGCGTAAGAGAGACAGGCGTGGGAAAATTACCAAGTTAAAATATCGAGGCAGAGTTAATCCCTCAAAGGGAGCCGACCGAACAATATTGTAATAAAGAAAACAATGAAAATTATAATTTAGTTAAATAAATAAAATAGAAATAAAATTAATTATTATTTAATTAAATGAAAATGTAAAAGAAAAGAGAACTGGCGACTTGATAAATAAATGATAGAAGTTGAAAAGGAATGAATTTTACAAAATTAAAATTACAAATATACAAAGAAGTGGAGAAGTGTCAATTGTTGGAGTGGAAGTTGAATTCTTGGGTAAATTGTTGGCGATAAAACTAGGCATGACGTGCATATTTAATAACTTCAATAGCAGAGCTATTCAAAAGAGAAATAAGGTGGGATTTTATTAGAGTGCGTTGCCCAAAATATAGGAAGCGAAGTTCTGACGGAATTGAACATTCTGCCATAAAATGTACCACGTCCTCCTTAGCACGAGAGTTACACAAGGAACAGAGCTCAATCGCTCTCTCAATGCAAGGAACACAGTTTAGATAACTCTCCCCTAATTTTAAAAAGCCAACGCAACTCTTTCAACCTTAGTAGGCTAGTATTATTAGAAACTAGACTAAAAGCATTAAAACGTCTATCCAAGGACTTGTAGAATAAAAACCGGTTAGTTGAATTGGCTCGCTCCAGGAACTCTTCCCGATAACTTGAACTGATATTAGAAAGGATGCGAGAAAATGTTTCTTCCCAACAAGCAATATTGTCAATGGAGGAATGGGAAGAAGAGGAATAATACTTAGTACATAACGACTTCCAGTCTTGGAACCAAGAGCATTACGACTGATTACCTCAAGCGCTATAATCTTAGGATATCTGTAGTTGGGGTATTTCAGGATCTTAAGAACGTAATTGAAATATAGCTTTAGGGTGTATATCAGTAATGGATCAACCGAAGTCTCCAAATAGAGCATATAATTTGGAGTATAAGATGGTAAAGCAAACAATTTTCTTATAAAGAAACGCTGCATTTTTTTCAATTTGCTCGTACCTCCTATATCCCCAAACCTGACAAGCATAACAGAGTATACGAGAATCGTATATAGAACGGCAGACCGCATTAAAAACGTTAAGTTTTGCTGGTAGTGGAACCAAATTTTGGCAAATAAAATCTGACCAAATACGATTGAGGCCAAACAAACGCATGAATGAAAAACATAATATATTTTTAACGTGTACTTCCGGTGAAAATCAATTTCCTACATCTGATACGATCACAATAGCTTCCTATAGCAGGTGTGATAAAAATTATAAATCTGGTGTGAAACATTATCTTACTATAGTTAATTATAAAATTGACATTTTTTTTTTTTTTAACTTTGAATTTTTAATCTTAACGGTTTTGTGAAATCTAACGTCGCAGATTCCCCAGGTCTCACTAGAAAATATAACAAACACAAGATAGGTTTATATCTGCGCATTAGCATTCTAATTTATTAAATTTATTTATATAGCCTTTTTCGAGAACATGTCAAACAACACGGAAACAAATTTGGTAAAGACCCACATTTCCGGTTAACCAATAGGCTTCAAATTTATAATTCTACTAATGCTTCTAATATATTTTAATATTATCTAAGAGGTGAAAAAAGATTCAGTAATATCGTTCTTCCAGTTGGTGTGACATGCAGTGGTGATATAAAACGGAACATTAAGTTTAATCTGCCTGATTGTATCTTTTCTGAGAAACTTTGTTCACACATATTTTTTTCCCCCATAATCTGCAATCTTAAAACAGGTATTTCCGTTAATTAAGCTATTTGGACAATTCGACATGCACGCAAAACTTCCACTTAATTGTCGTCAAAGAAATAAAAAAAACACACAAATGCAAACAACTAAAACTCAAATGCAAATTTCTCACATTCAAGGAAAACTCAAAACATGTATTTTGCGGTGAAAACTTAATTTAGAAAATTGTGCAAGAACTTATAAATAGTTATGTGAAAAAAATCTGGTGTAAACACAAAACTTTCCATTGCAATTCTCAAGTTCAGATCTCTCTGATGAACTAACTTATCTAAAGAACGAAATGTTTTGTTTTCTTATCTCATTCCATGAGAAATAAATCGTACTGAAAAATGATATTGTAACATTTAAAATTGAAGTGTAATCACCATTTCACAAATCTTTCAAAAACAGTGTAAAAATTTTTCAAATGTTATCCGCCCAGAATTTTGATTTAACACTATACTTTGTTATTGTCAAGGAAATTTATGTTTGAAGGGTTGGTGAACCTGAAGGATTGATTGAGAGGGGGTAAGATGGAATCACATGTGAAGCAATAATTGTATTGGCAGATATGGTGAAAAATAATGGCGTATAGAATTGTCTGTGTGTCAAGCTGTATTTATTTGGTATAATAAAGTGTTGTTAACTAATTCCGACTTGTTTTGCCTTTTGAAACCTGTGATCTGTGGGTGACTGAGTAGTAAACAGCTATAAAAAAAATAAAGTAGTTAATACAAATAAAGTTATTATTGTATTTCAAGTTTAAGAAAAATCTTTATGAGAATATTGGGATAAACACAGTTATATAAGACATGCTCTTCACAAAGTCTTCTTGTTAGTATAAAACAAAAAATATACTATAATTCTATAAAATCACTGTTATTAAATGTATTTGCTAAATATAATCAGTTTATCTTAATTCCCCATTATACAACTATAAGATTCCTACTTCAAATAATTTGTTGCGTGCTGATATCAGGGGAATTAATAGGATTATAAAATATAAAATCATACTAGATGAGAGAAAAATATTTGTATCAGATTACTTGCTATAATAAATTCGAAAAATTTTTCCACTTAATTGGAAACACTAAGTTCTAAATTTGTTTATAATGAAACTTTTATCATCCACGTGGGTTTGAAATGTTTGACCAATCAGATATGAAACATATACAAGGCTTTCTCTTCCTACTATTCTCATAATTTCTCTAAACAGCCATCTTAAAATAATACAAATAACAATACCTGGTTTTTATAGGATAACCAGGATAAATTTTAAAACCTATTGTGTAAAGTGAATTTCTGGAAAAATATTTTTATTGCTTACAGATTCCAATTGAGTAAGGTATTTTGAAATAATATTCCAAAACTTAATCATCTCAGAAAAATGTTCAAGGTTCTAGTGGGTAAAATTACGTCATCCTAAAATAAAATTGTAGACATGCTTATCTATATTTCTCACCTTGATTTGTCATTTTTGATCTGGTTAGCTTTATCCCTCTAGGATAAAATTAAATAATGTTGGTTAAGCCAATATTCCTAAGGTTATGAGATAAACAGTTCACTTGGTTATTTTGCACTTCAACTCTATAATTTTGTGTTATTCCCTATCCTTTTTATAATTTTTTTTACTATCTCTTACTCCCTAGTAAGAGGAAGTATTGTAATCGTGTCAAATATCCGTTTTTAGCAAAAAAGTGATTTTTAGCAAATGGTCTGTGTATATGTGAACAGCATAGCTCAAAAACGAAAAACCGTAGAAAGTTGAAACTTGATATTCAGTTTAGATATCACCATGAAATCTGAAAGTACGTTATCTATCAAAATTCCTTAACCGGAAGTACCACTTTACTTGTTTTTTTTTTACTTTTTTGCGATTTTCTCAAAAATACGATTTTCTTGAAAAATTCATATATATAAACTAAACATATAAAGATCTACAACTTTTATTTAAAACATTTTTCCGGGAAAATTCATTTAAGGGCACTTTTTGGGGGGGGGAGGGATGGGATTATGTTTTTCTATAAAGTGCTATTGTAGTTGATTATACAATTCTATCATCCAAAAACAAAATTAATTAGAAATAAATAGATGGCCAAAATTCCGAGTTTCAAGAAAATTAGTAAACCGGAAGTGCGTTTTTACTGAACAGTTTTTTTTTCAGTATTTGACGAATCTCATTAAATTTGGTACATAAACTATAAAATTTGTCAATTATAATTTGGAGAACTGAAGTAAGAGAAAGTTGTGTGAGTGTTTCACACCAGTTTTTTTTTTTTTAAGGTTTCTCCATCATTTGACTAGTATGATGCATTTAACTGTTCGTATATGAATCCAAATCAGTATTCATCAACTTCACGTATACTGTTGGATAATTTGTATTATTTTGCTAATAAAATGTTCAAAAAAAAAAAACTGGGAAGGTATTAGCTCAGTAGTAGCGCGCTGGACTAGCAACGCGGAGATCACGGGTTCGAATCCAGCCGTGCTACCCTTAGATTTTCTCTTCCTAGGTGCCCCTACAGCTCACTGTCCGGTGATGGACAGTGTTGTCTGTAACGGGAGAACACTGTCCGGAGGCCGGCAGTGCACTGAGAAGGCTCCGGGCGCAACTGATCACAGATGTTGAGACGCCAAAAAAAAAAAACCTCACCAGAAAATAACTCAAGAAATACGCTGATATGGAAGTATCTGACAATGAACAAATCCCAAGATTGTATAATAATATAAATCAAATTAATGACTAATTTTTCTTCAAGTGCAAATACATTAAGACACGTGGCTTAAAACAATAATAAAAACATAATAACAATAATAAAAACAATAATAACAATAATAAAAATTACTATTTTCCACCATTTACTATTTCTAAGAAAGTTTTTTGTTTTTTAATTTGTTATCCATCATAATTAGATGACGATGAAAAAATTTATATCCTTATTTTTATTATTTTTTTTTTTAGATTTATATTTAACTCCTTCTTTAATCTGTTTCACAATTTATGGTTATTTTTTATTTTTTTATGTTAAATTTCAAGGATAATAGGTTTTCAATAGGTTTTTTATCACTTTTGGCGATGCCTCCCAAAAAAAAAAAAAAAAAGGCTCCAACGATTTACTTTTAACTTGGAATATTAACTACTCATACTAAGAGCAACAATTTTTATTTGAAACATTTCTCCAGAAAAATTCATTTAAGGGCACTTTTGGAGGAGGGATGTCAGATTTAGGACATAGATTTATAGCTCATAAATAAACTTTACATTAAAAAAAAAAAAAAAAATTCAGAGATTGGTCAGTGTGTTCGTAGATTGTTTAGAGAGTATAATGTAATCGTATGGTAATACTGTTTTATAATGATATAATGGGGTTGTTGAAGGAGAGAAATGGTCTGGTTTGAATGAACAAACAAAATATGGCTAACACTGTATAATATTAGAAGTAACACTGACTTTACTCTTAAGATGGTAGAGTGGTAGAGAGGGTAATGACACGTTGTGACTGGCGAGTGACCTCAGTTGTATGAACTCTCTTGTATATCTATCTCCCGCCGCTGTATTTATGTAGTTTCTCCCATTTTAGTCCTGTCATTTTGCCTATCTTTCTCTGCTACGGATCCTCTCTTTGAATCCTATTACAATAATAACAGCTGTAGTGGAGTTGGCTCGTTGCTCTACGAGGTTTTTATTATATAAATAGTTGGATTATTCTGTAAAGCCTTTTAGCCTGGTGTCCAACTCAACGAATCTAACGCTTAGTTAACTTGGTTGGCTATTCAGACTTCGCGGTGAGCTGGTCTATTTAAATTATACCCCTTGGGTTGAGAGAAGTAACTCCTTGTGTTCGCTATGTAACTCTCGAGCGAGGGAGGATGTCTACCACTTTTTGGCAGACTGTTCCATTCTCTCCGAGATACGTAGGCTTTATGTTGGTTGCGACAAATTATCTAGACCGCAGTTAATATTGATGCTCAATGGCGAAAACTGCATTGGAATTATTAATTTTGCGAGATACGCCCGGCAATATAGATATAATTTAATTATGGAATTTAATTTTGATTGAGCTCTCTTTGTATTATTACTATTCAGGTTCTTTTTTGTTATAACTAAATATATTTAGTAATTTGTTCATATATTCAGTTATTGAGGAATCTAATTCTTTTTCTATTTAAAAAAAAAATTATTTAGTTTAAGTGAATGACTTTCTTTTCTTTTTTTCTGTTTATTATTACTATTTAATTTGTATTATTATTATTATTTTTCCTTCTTTTTTCAATTTTTGTATGCCTTTATTAGCAGTTTTTGTTCTTAAATGTTTATTCAATTTATAAAACAATTTGTAATTGTTATATCAACCTCCGGCAGACGGTTTACCATTGCCGTAGAATACTTCTTTCCTTTTTATATGTTTCTATTATAATTTCTTTTTCAAATAAAGCATTATTATTATTTATTATTATTATTATTATTATTATTATTATTATTATTATTATTATTATTATTATTATTAACAGCTGTATAACCTTGTCTCCTCTCTTGTACTGATGATGTTGAAGTTCCGTTTCAACCATGTGCTTGGACATAATTGTTAATGAAGTACTTTACCTGATTTCTATGTATATATATGTATGTGCGTATGATTACTGCTCAGAATCAAATGGCTATATCCTAGTCGAACCTCTAAATCCTCAGAAAATAATAAAATCTCATGCTGCAGTATTTCTAGAAAATACGCTGACTTCACAAATAGAGGAGGAAATGCAAACGGAGCACGCTGAGACAAATGAATGGAAGGAAGAAATAGGTCAAAGCGTAAAAGATAATCTACAGCTGACAGAAACTATGACACAAGAAGAAGATAGTTGTTAAAATCTACCTCTGGAAGAAGAAGAAGAAAGCCAAGAACTGGAAGAAGATGAAAGTCAGCAGGAACCGAAGGAAGAAAAAGTGAAAAAGGAAAAACCATATCCTTGCAGAGAAAGGTTTCCTAAAGATTTTTCGGATTATGAAGTATGCTTTAGATTACTTTGAAACGTTTTCTCCTGTTGTGAAAAACTCATCGGTTAGATTATTAATTGCAATTGCAGTAGAGTTGGGGCTTGATATCGATCATAGGGACATACCTCCCCTTCTTAAATGGTGACCTTGAAGAAGATTAGGAGTTAGTGTGAAACTAAGTCTCTGTACGAGTCTGTGTTGGCACACTGTCTGAAAAACGCATCCTGAAGATGGACGAACGCCCGAAACCGGTCGATGACCACAAAATGAAGCAGGCTACCACGGAAAATGTCTCTGATACCTTGAAGAAGAGGTTTACATGGTACAGCCAGAAAACTTTGTTGTAAAAGGTAAAGAGAATAATGTTTGTTTGCTAAAAAGAGCGATTTATACTTTAAAACAATCGTCTCGTGCTTGATATGCAAAGAAAAATCATGTATTGATTTCTATGAATTTCAGAAGACTCAAAACTGAACCTTGCGAATACCATCTGAGGAACAAAGAAAACGTAACTGTTGTTATATAATGATAGCAATTTAAAACAAAATGTGAAATCGAAATTTGAAAAGAAAATTTCAAAACAAAGGATCTAGGGACTGTTAAGAACATGCTAGGAATGCGAATAAGAATAAAAGAAAGGGAAGGAATTATCTCAGATGTTAGCGCATTGGACTCCCACGCAGAGGACCCGGGTTCGAGTCCAGCTGTGCTGCTCTTGTATCTTGTTTCCTAGGAGCCCCTACTGGACACTGTCCGGTGATGGACAGTGTTGTCTGCAAAGAGAGAGCACTGTCCGGAGGCCGGCAGGCACTGAGAAGGCTCCGGCTCCAATGGCCATAAATGTTGGCGCGCTTTAAATTTTTGTTTTAAAAAAAAAGAAGATAAGGTACTTTATCTTGATCAGCCCGAATACATAAAGATTTAATATGTCAGATTGCAAACTGGTGTCATGTCCTTTAGATGTAAGTAGGTTAGTACTAAAGGAAATCCCCACCAAAAATACAAAGACTTCTTCATATCCTTATCAAGCTCTTGTTGGGTGTCCCATGTGCCTGGCAGTGACCTCGAGGCCAGATATAGCTGATGCTGCCAGTGCACTAAGTCATAAAACATCTGCTTTAAGAAGGAACACTGGAAGGCTGCCAAACGTGTTCTTAGATATTTAAAAGTGACAATGAATTTGTGCAATGTATTTAAGAAAAATAGATTCGACTTAGAAGGATTCATAGATGCTGATTAGGGAACGACAAGAAGGAGGGAAAAATCATACAGTGGCTATGTTTTCAAAATGGCTGGAGGACCAGTAAGTTGAGAAAGTGAAAAAACAGAGTACAGTCGCACTTTAAGTACAGAGGCTGAATATATGGCTCTAAGTGATGGAGCTAAAGAAGCTAAATTTTTAGGAGCCCTAACTGAGTTTTACAAAAGTATTTTTGCCTTTTCAGTTGAGCAGAATTTATACGAAAGATTTTCCATTTTTTTTTTTTTTTTTTTACTTTCTATTAGGTTACTCCCCTAGTAAGAGAAAGTATTGTAATCGTGTCAAATTTTCGATATCGAGTTTTCACCTGAAATATCCGTTTTGAGTGCCCTGAGTCCAGTCCAAAAAAGTGGTTTTTAGAAAATGGTCTGTCTGTGTATGTCTGTGAACAGCATAGCTCAAAAACGGAATTCGTAGAAAGTTCAAACTTGTTATTCCGTTTAGGTATCTCCATGGAATCCAACAGTAGGTTATCTATCTAAATTCCTCAACCGGAAGTACCACTGTGCTAAATGGTTTTTTTTTTTACTAATGGCAATTTTCTCAAAAATCGCTCCGACAAATTTCTTCAAACTTGTGGTATATCAACTACACATACAAAAATCTACAACTTTTATTTGAAACATTTCTCGGAGAAAGTTCATTAAGAGCGCATTTGGGGGAGGGGTGGGTTAGGTTTTCCTCTAAAGTGCTATTTCAGTTTATTATACAATTCTATTATCTAAATAATATTAATTAGAATAAAATATTTATATTGTTGAAATTCCGGGTTCGAAAAAAAAAATCGGATGACCGAAAGTGCGTTTTTACTAACAAATATTTTTTAGTTTTCTGGTATTTTCTCGAAAACGGTTCCAACGATTTTCTTTAAACTAACAATGTGAAGTACACATATAAAGAGGGTTATGTTTTTCTCAAAAGTGTTATCATAGTATACAATTCTACCATCTTCACAAAATTAATTACAAAATAAAATAATTACAAATAGATGGCCAAGATTCCGAGTTTCAAGAAAATTAGTAAACCGAAAGTGTGCTTTAATTGAACAGCTTTTTTCTTCAGTTTTCGACGAATTCCGACAAATTTCATTAAATTTGGTACACTAATTATGAAATTTGTCATTTACAGTTTTGAAAACTGGAGTAAGAGAAAGTTTTCAGACCTGAGTGTTTCATACCAGATTTTTTTTCACACATTATGGCGCCACATTAAACTTATGCCTCCAATATGGTGGAAAATAAAGATTGGCGTTTATGTGGTTATTATAATGTCTAATAGGATACAAAGAGAGCGATTCATAGCAGAGAGAGAGAGAGAGAGAGACAAAAATGACAGGATTTCTCGACTAGAGTGGGAGAAATCGCTTAAATATAGCGAAAGGAGATTTACAAATCACTAGCAGAGTTCACTCGGCAGTCACAACGTGGTATCTACCTTACTCTTTACCACTCTACTATTCTCTGTTATTTTAGTGAAAAGTCCAAGGTAGGCAGTGACACTTTTTCATTATACAGTGTTCAGGCATATCTAGTTTATTAATCTGAACCAACTATTTTCTCTCCTTCATCATACCTATTATATACTGCGAATAATATTGTAACGCAGCCAGTAGTGCCATCTAGGAGAGAAGGCAGGTACCTAAGGTTCTCCTAGTGGCCGCTGGAAGGCGCTGGCGGGCTCTAGTTCTCTCTAGAAGAATCGAGGAAGTTCTAGAAGATTCCCCACCGGTACAAATAGTGGGACCGCAGAGAGCTGAGAGAGTTTTCCAGTTACAAACGAAGTCACTAGTTTGTGAAAAGTGTATCAAAAGTGAACTATTGTGGTTTAAACTGTAAAGTAATTATTATTAAGTGTTGTATTTTGTAATTTATTGTGTATAACAATAAATTGGTGTTTTCTTTATTGAAGTTTAGAGTATTTTATCTATGCGGACCCACTTAAAACTAGTTGCAGTAACTAGTTTAGAGGGAAAAACATTACAATATGTTATTTTCTGGAGCGTTTTCTATTTGAATCTCTTTTTATATATATGTACATATTAATTAACAATAATTATTATAACTAAATATTCTTTCTTGTTACTAGTATGCGTAATTATATTTTTTGTAATAATTATTATATTGATAGAGTATCATTATTAATTTAAAAAGATAATATCATTAAGAAATATATTAATTATTTAAATAATTTGTATATAATTTAATTTTCAAGGGCGCCCCAGACCAAGGCCTTTTCTCAGTTCCAATCCAATAAACAATTTATTAATTGTTGATTTAATAATTTGCTGATAAACTCGTGCTTCCTGGATTCGTCCCTGGCCAGATTTCACACTTTTTTTTGTAAACAAAACAATATTTTAGAATTAATTTGGATAATTGCTCTCTTTTTCATCAAAAGAGACTATTAACATATTTATATAGTTAATCTTTTGAACCCATTCACAAAACAAACTTATATAATCCCCTTGTAATAACGAATCACTCTCAAAGGTTGAAGTCGTTTTTGGGAAAATTAAATATGCTACCCATGGCCTCATGATTACCTTTTAACTTATGATAAAGAAGGGCATCCCACACAAATCCTCTTCATCTATCTATTTCTCATCATATTAACCGAATTATTTTGGTAATAGTTTAATTGGTCGCCAATTAAATATACACGTAATCATTTCCGTTGTTTTTTGTTCATTTTTTTTTTTCTTAAGTTGTTATTATTTATACGAGTATATTCATTTTTTCCTTAATTTTTTTTTTTATTGTTTATTTATTTTTACATTTTCTGTTTATTTTTTTTTTAATATAGTTTTCATGTATTACTATTTTAGTTATAGTTCTTCTATATTGTGTCAATTCCGTATTTCACTCTGAAACAACAGTCGGTCACATAGGAGTCCATGAGAAGGTTAAATGGAGTGGGAAGGAATTGTTTTAATTTTTTATAGTAGTTCCGGGGCCAAACTCTGTCGAAAATTTGAGCCATGTCCAGGAAAACAAGCAGGCAATATTGGGAATCCTTAAGCACAAAAAAGTGTTTGTATGAATGTACATACGAGGCATGTCCAGTAAGTAAGTGTACTGAGGCTCTCACGGCCGGAGGGATTTTGTTTTCGACATGTTGGCTACACTGTCGTGTAGCCTGATTCCTCCCCTCCGCAACGAGACCGGTTCGAGGTCAGTACGTTGAGAACTGTCGACGCGACAATACGTTTCGTGAAAAATGTCAATCCAATCTCCCGCCAAGTGTGAAATATTCAAGGTCGGGCAAGAGTTTTTGAGACGCTACAAACACCATGGAGATGAATTTCTCCGCTCCATCATTACTGGAGATGAAACTTGGGTTGCACACTACACACCTGCAACCAAAAGGCAGTCTCAACAGTGGCGTCACACCTCTTCACCCTCCGCCAAAAAGTTCAAAATCACAATTTCAGCCAAGAAAATCATGGCATCCATGTTTTGGGACTGTCAAGGCATAATTTTAATTGAATATATGCCTCAAGGGGAGAGACCATCAACTCTGTAAGACACTGTGAGACCCTAAACAAATTGCGGAGGGTGATTCAGAACAAAAGAAGAGACATGCTGACAAAGGGAGTCTGCCTGCTGCACGACAATCCAGACCTCACACTGCTTGCCTCCTTTAAATGGGATGTCCTGAACCATCCTGCGCATTCCCCTGACCTAGCACCTTCAGATTACTGTCTCTTTATCTCCCTGAAGCTGCGTATGGGTGGAAAAAGGTTTTCAACCGAAGAGGAGGTGAAGGGGGAGGTGGAGAAGTGGACGAAGGGGTTGGCGGGAAACTACTTCGAGGAAGGCATCAAAAAATTAATACCCCGGTTCACCACCTGCATTGAGAGGAATGGTGACTATGTCAAAAAATAGCTTACATATGTACTAATGTAACCAGGTAATTTTTTTGTTCAAATAAAAATTTTTGTAACCTACAAAAATTCAGTACACTTACTTACTGGACATGCCTCGTATATACAGGGTGTCCCATTTAAACGGGCCACTTTGGAAATAACTCTTGAAAGAATGAATATATCAAAAAAGTGAACATAACGTTTGTTGAAGTATTTTCGCTCTAGTTTATGATGGTGTTAATTTTTTTTTTATTGCCGATTCATTTTATTTTATTTTATTTTCAGCCACCCGATCCAGCAGTTACTGGAACTTCTCACCTCCTCACTTCTCTCCTCGCCACTAAGGCATAGTGCGCGGGACAACCATCTTGTTGGAACCACATTCTTGTTCTGACTTTCAATGACACATCCTCCACCAACTGTTATAACTCTTGGCGAATAAAATTAGCGTATTCTTGCTCATTTAAGGTACTTTCCTGGCGGAAAGTATGGGCCAATATTTTTTATCTCCAACCATTCCGCACCAAACATTAACAGACAGATGTTCAGTAGTCGCTGGATCTGGAGATAGCGACCGATAAGCTAGCCTTTCAGTACGCCAGATTTAACCCCTCTTGAATTTTTTCTTTGGGACTATCTCAGAGGGAACCAACAACTCCAGAAGACTTAATCCAAACCTGCTTAGGAATTCCGGCAGACATCCCGGCAACTTCATTTCTTGAGCAGCGACTACGCTTGTGCCCTTAAACCGAGGAGGTCATTTTAAATAAATAGCAAAATATTTTTTTAATATATTTTTTGTAAATAAACTGGAATATTGTTTTGTTTTAATCATGTTTTACCTGAATTTTAAGTCCATTATGGTTCTAAGATAGGTTTTAAGTGTTGTCAACATTTGTACTCTCTTATTTTATTAGAAATAAATAAGAAAATCCGCTTTTAATTTTAGTTTATGAAACAAAGTAATAGGAAAAAAAGTAGAAAATTTAATCTTTATGATTGAATATCTCGGCAACGGTTTGAAATATTGAAGTGAAGTTAACGGCATTTTTCTTCATTTTTTTAGTAGTTTTCAATACAGTAGTAAAAAGTGGGGGACGAAAGGAAATTGCAGCTTTCACTCATCGATTTTAGGTGTAAGGCGGCAATGAAATCAAATAACATTAACACCATCATAAACTAGAGCACAAATACTTTAATAAACGTTATGTTCACTTTTTTGATATATTCCTTCGTTTAAGAGTTATTTCAAAAGTGGCCCTTTTAAATGGGAGGCTCTGTATAATATGTATATATATTATGGGAACAGCATAGCTCAAAAACGAAAAATCGCAGAAGGGTCAAACTTGAAATTCCATTTGCTTATCACCATGGGAACTGACAGGAAGTTAGTTATCTGTCAAAATTCCTCAACCGCAAGTACCACTTTACAGAATGCATTTTTCAGTTTTTTTTAAATTATTTTTCTCAAAAATAGCTCCAACGATTTTCTTTAAACTTAGTATATAAACTAGACATATTAAGAGCTACTACTTTTATTTGAAACATTTTTCTGGGAAAATTCATTGAAGGGGGAGAGGGTAGGAGAGGTAAAATAATGTTTTCCTCTCAAGTGCTATTTAAGTTTCGTATATAATTCCTTAATCTAAATAATAAGCACAATAGGCCCCGAGTTTCTATATTAGATTTAGAGTTTAATCTAAATAATATTAATTAGAATTAAATCTGTTGCCAAAATTCTGAGTTGCCAAAAAGTTTTCCCCATTAAAACATTGATGGATATTGTTCGGTATTTATCCGAATTTAAATTGGCCGCCATCAGAATATAATAATTTATCAATCTAGAGGTTGTGTCCTAAATGTAGAGTGGGGGTAGTCCCTTTTATTGCCCTCTCCAGTACTCGTTATTGCAGTCAGTCACTCTAAAGTACTCGTACAAGGCAATGTATGTATGCAAACGTAATTTGTCTATTCAATTTAGACCACTTGCACTTTCCTTTCACGTGAAAACCCAAGTTTTGCCACTTCTGGTTTTCCTCGGGGTTAGTGTTAATAAGTGAGTCACTAACTAACACTCGAACAAGCTAGTTGTATGTTGCGGCACAGTCTACTTATAGTTTAGATCACTTCCGCTTTCCTTATATTTGAAAACCCAAGTTTTGCCACTTCTGGTTTTCCTCGGGGTTAGTGTTAATAAGTTGGTCTTTTATCGAATCAGTGTCTGCCAGATTCTCCCTGCTAAGGTTTATTGTGTAAGCACATGGTCTACTTCCGGTTGCTTCTCCACCCTTGCAGTTTCCAGGAGCCCGTTTAAATAATTAATCAAGACTCTGGAGTTACAGGCACAAAAGGTCTTCCTATTTTCCTCTTCCCTTATTCCCGATATGGGCTAAGGAAACTTGAGTCTACCTGCACTGGCGTTAAGGTTTCTGCGTTTAAGGTAAGTGCCATTCCTTTTGGCTTGTTGAAGGCAATAAATATTTTTGCTACTATTTTAAATTTGATTTAATATTCATTTTGTTCATATTATATGAGCCCATTTGCTCTCTCTTTATTCGATATATATATATACAGTCCACTTAATATTTTCACCCCTTTTCTTTTCATTTCTTTTCTATTTTAACAGAACCCACCAGAGGGACTGGAGAGCCTTACAGTGCCCCCCTCGCCTTTTTAATTTTCTTTTTTTTATATTCATTTCCTGTTTTTTACTAAACAGATATCATTAAATTTGGTATACAAACTATAGACAGAGACCTATCTCACTTTTGCTTGAAACTTTCTTCCGAGCAAGTCCATTTAAGGGTGTTTTGGAAATGGGTGTAAGGTTACGCTTTTCTTAGAAAAACTATTTTTATGAAGTTTAGATTCTCTGAAAATGTGGGCGTTTTTGGGTTGTTAAAGGGGCAAATTTTTCTTAAAATGGAAACAACACGTGGGGGTCTAATTTTTAAACTCTGTTGTTGGAGGGAGAATAATCAGAATAACTTTAAAATTAAATTAAATAACTATTTCAAGCAAACACAATTTAAAATTAAGCTATTAAAATAATAAAAATTAAATATACATAAGCATAAAGCAATTAAAATAATCATTTTAATGTTTATTTGGTTTGATTATTTTAATTGCTTTATGCTTATGTATATTTAATTTTTATTATTTTAATCGCTTAATTTTAAATTGTGTTAACTTGAAATCGTTATTTAATTTAATTTTAAAATTATTCTGATTATTTAATTGCCAAGTGAATCTCCCTCCAACAACAGAGTTTAAAAATTAGACCCCCACGTGTTGTTTCCATTTTAAGGAAAATTTGCCCCTTTAACAACCCAAACACGTGTTTCTTTCCCTCCCAGCTACCATGACCATACCACCCTTTGACCTAGTTTCAAGAGTTTAGTTTTAAAAATACAGTTAAAAAGACCAGTTCGGACGAGAGAACATTGTCCGGAGGCTGGCAGTGCACTTAGAAGGCTCCATAGATGTTGACGCGCCTTAAATTAAAAACAAACAAAACTAGTAATGTAATAGTAATATTAACATTTTAATGCCGATGGGCAGATACTCCACTATGTTCCAGGTGAAGTCTTTGCCATCATGGGCTCTGCCGAGAGGAGAACTTACCCCTTCCCAAGGGGCAAGGTTATATATACACATTTGCTCGGACAGCAGGCTGCACTGAAAGCTCTGGAGTCTTACAGAACTACCTTATCCCTAGTCAATGAATGTCGAGAGGCATTGACGAGGCTCTCCAGGCACAATAAGATACAGCTGAGATGGGTGCCTGGACATGCAGGGATTGAGGATAATGAGATAGCTGATCAACTGGCCAAGATCGGGGCAAATATTCCGTTTTATGGTCCACAGCCTGTCCTTGGGTTAACCAGTCAGTGCTTGGAGACTGGCTCTGAAGTAGGCATGAGGTGTTCTGGGATGTGAGCCCAGGGAGTATACACAGTAAAAGGATGATGCCAAAACTGTGTAAAGAAAGGACGAAAGTGACCCTTAGCCTGTAGATTGTAGTAGGAGATTATTGCACTGCGTTCTGAAAGATCTATTGTGCCCCCCAGAGCTTTCTCAGTGCACTGCCGGTCTCCAAGCAGCAGCAGTTCTCTAGGTGCAGACAGCACTGCTCATCACCAGACAGTGAGTTGTAGAGGCTCCTAGAAGGGAAAAATCTAAGAGCAGCATGCTGAATTCGAACCCGGAACATCCGCGTTGCTAATCCAGTGCGCTACCACTGAGCTAATCCCTTACTACCTGGCTTACTGCCTTACTGCCTTACTTACACCAATTAACTAGGGACGGAGACCCTAGTTTGTGTACTGTGTTTTTCCTTGTCTGTAAAGTATAGAGTGTTTAAAGTTTACGTGTATTGTGTACTGTTCTGACGAGGTGCATGGAATACTGAGCTGTGGTAACCCGTCGCTACTGCCCAATAACTAACAGCATGCAACAGATACCCCTTGCGGGCAGACCCTTAGCCTAAGTGGGAACCAGATTTCTCAGGGTTATTTGCGGGTCATGGTAAGTAAGTTCAGGAAGCATCTATACAAGGTGGGGGGCTAGTAATCTCAGAACCCTTGTGTAGACTGTGTCAGAAGGAGGAGGAAACGGCTCCCCCATCTGCGTTTTGATTGCATAGCAATAATCCAATTGCGATACGAAACCTTTGGTACATTGCGATTTGGGGATATAGTAGCGCAAAAAGATCTAGTGAGTGAATGCCCTTAAAATCCTTAAGAGGGAAGGGTTGAGCTACTAGAAAGTCGCAGATAGCACAATAAGACTATGATGGCTGCGTTGCCGGGGCTATAGCCCACCCGAACCTGAAAATCTAAATCTAAATCTAGTACAATAATAATGATGATGATAATAATAATAATAATAATAATAATAATAAAATTAAACTTGGTAAACAAAAATAACACTCAACTAAACATATATAATACCCACCACCTTTATTTTGTATATAAGCAAACTCAACTATTTGTTATTGTCTAATTTTTGTCAATTAAGTCAATTAATTTTTGTTAATTAATTTTTACATTTGCTATAAGAGAAAATAGTGTGAGGGTTTCATACCGATTTATTTTTGTTTTTTATTTTAAGTAATATATATATCAAGGGAGTCTTTGACAGAAATTCAACTTTTCACTGACATATTGTTCTTCAATTCAAGTCACACTTCAATTTGCTTTTGTAATATATATTAATATTTGTTTAAAATAAATTTTCAATTACATATTTCATAGTAATTCTAAGAATATTACTAGGATATCAGTTTTATTACTTTGCAGAATAAAATATTATCAATAATTTTTTTTATAAAAGCCAGATAAAATAAATTAAAAATATGAACATTTGTTTGATCTAAATTATGGTAGCAGCTAAAAAAAAATATAAAGGTATACATTAAAAAAATAAAACAGAAGTTACTGATTTCTAAATAAAATTTCAATTGTTAAATATCTATTAGGAAAACAAATTGTTTTTTTTAATCTATGTCAAGTTTCCTAAATGAGCCTTGTATTCCATGATCTATTGATTTTGTTAATATTTTCTTATTTTCATCAATTCTTTGTTTTTCTTCCGCTTTAAACCAATCATTATATTGTTTTAAAATTCCCATTGTATCTTCTAAAAAGGAAAAGAACATACAACAGAGAAATATTAATGATAGACAACTTAATAGGATTTTTTGTTTTTTTTTTTAATTAGTGTACATAAAATAAGATAGTTTTTATTTCTTACTATTAAGTATATCAAATGATCTTGCTTTTCCATCATATTCCTCTGGAATTATATTCACATTTAGAGCTTTCTTCAGAGATTCATAATTTTCATGAATTTGTATCTAGGAAATGGAAAGAATTTAAATCATTTCTAGCTTAATCTAATTTATTTCATAGAATTCAAAAAATAAAATCTGTTAATTATTTACCAAATCAAGAACATCTGAATCAAAAAATTGTTGAATAATTTGTAATACTTTTTTGAATACATGTCCTCCATTAATGATATGAAATACTTTTATTGTATATGTGGAGCATTCCTTAAAATAGAAAATAGTAAATGATAAAAGTAGGTTTATCATAACTATTGCTATATTTTACTTTATTAATTTAAATTCAATATCATCTAGGTAATAAAAAAAAAAAAAATCACTTATTCTTATTGTAACTGGCGCTTAGATTATACATGTAACAATTCAAATTATTTCTATAGATTAATTCAAATTACTTCTATAGATTATGATATATAATTGATTAAATTGTTACAAAGTTTTGTTTTTTTTAATGGCAAATTATTATTACTTGTGGTATAAACTAATTGAAAACAATGGCTCTGCAATTTATTCTGAAAACAAAAACAAAATTCACTGGTTTATAATAGACTGATACAGTCATTAGTGTTTTATAATCACTGTAATCATCAAACTTACACTTTTGCTAAGCACTTTTGCCAACTATGAATAAGACGGCGATTATTTGAGAATCTTTGAATTTTAACAATGTTAGTTATTGTTTTTCTATGAGTTTACAGACTGTCTTAAGCACTACCCAGTAAGAAGAGATTCCCGTTCATGGCGACTTTTATTACAGGCGATTAAATAATTTAATCATTGAAAGGGTATTCTTTTATCTCTAAAGCGGCCTCTACACGGTCAATAATATTGACAATACCTTAGTGTATTGACAATAATATTGACCGTGTAAGGTGACGAAAACTGTATTGACGGTCGGTATTGATAAGTGTATTGATGAAATCCGGATTTTCTGATTTTCGTGTATCAATACTGAGAAATGGAGGGGATATTGACAAAATAACATTGACCGTGTAGGGGCGGCACCAATATTTCCATCAATATTCAGCTCAATAGTTTTATACAACGTTGAAACTAACCTCAACAACAGTGATACAATACGTTACAAAGGTACTTTGGAAAGATTTGTTTATTAAAATAAAACTTCAATCATACATTTTTTTAAAGATGATTGTAATTTTTTAATCTTATTTTTCTAATTAACATACATTTCATATAGTCAATTAAAATAGTCCATTCATTACAGTTCAGTTCAAAACACGATCCAGTGGAGGTTCTTGGGAAAGATTTGTGTATTAAAATAAAACTTCAATCATACATTTTTTAAACGTGATTGTAATTTTTTCAAAGTCTTGTAGGACATATATAAAGGTTTCACAGGTTTCTATTACAGCTTTGCTGATACTTTTTGGGGACATTATGACTGAAAACTTCAAGTCTTCAAAATTTCTTCCTGTAGCCAAGTACCTCAGGGTTAAGGCTAATCTTTCCCTAACACTGATACTTTCTCTCATATTTCAGCCCTGTCTTTTCAAAAATGGTCCAACCATCTGTAACAGTTTGTTAAAAAAGGTCCATTCGAAAATAGTTCTTGAAATCTTCAACATCGCCTAGGCTGATTTCCTTCAAAAGTACTAAATAAGAATATTCATTTCTCTTCTTCAACCATTCTTTCATCCAGTGTTTGCGTTTCACTTGACGAGTAGTGCCAAACGCCAAAATATTAAACTTACATTATGATTTCTATATTCAATACATTTTTCTTGTATCGTGTGTTTGCTCTTTGAATTTCATCTAAAAACTGATATGGTTGGCTATGGAAAAAAAACCCTTTGACATGATTGTCAATATGATATATTTGTTTTTGCCTACATTTTAAGAGAAAAATTCTTTGGTTCAGTGTAGCTGCTAATTTTTGATTGGCCGTAGCCCATTTCTTAAGTAACGAAGATGCATCTGATCCATATTCTCTAGTAACAAATACATGTAAGAAACAAATATTCTCTAGTAACAAATAGAATGAAGTTCAATATTATTTTTAAAAAAAATTTTTGTTTGTTTGTTTTTGTTATTATTATTCTGCATTTTACAGTATTATTAATGCATTAGCTAAACCCGGCCACGCTTAGCTGCGGCTCAGTCTGATTTTAATTATTAGGGAAGTAAATAGAAGTATGATAGTTAACATAGATTCAGCAAGAAAACACATCATTCAATTTTTAATACCCTACTTTGCGTTGCTGTGAACTGAAAGGAAAGAAAGAAAAAATGTTTTTAACTGAAAGTTTTTTTAATTGTAAAGTTAGTGAATGGACTACATTTTTCTTTGTCCGTTTTCTGCATAAACATAAAGATCAGATGGTTTACCGGCTCTGGAGCATGCGACATTAGGGAGAAGCCCATGAGAGAAGCATTCGTTTTCTAAATTAAAACCGCACACTTGCAAAGATTGTCCTTGCGCTTTATTGATTGTCATAGCGAACGCAAGGCGTATTGAAAATTGAAGTCATTTGAACTCGAACGCCATATCTGTCGCAATGAGTGGTATTCGTGGAAGTAGTACGTCTTCATCTTTGTGAGGTCCAATGAGAATTGTTGCTTCAATTAGATTATTCATCAATAATATATTTTTAGAGAGAAACACTTCATTGCGATAATATACAATAAATGGGGCTGCCCCAAGAAAAGCGAACGAAAGAACACACCAAAACAAAAACAAAAAACTCATTAGCAAGACGCTTCGTCAGACAAGTGGATTCATGATATTTCCCTTTTTATTTCTTTTTTTCCTTTATTTTTCTTTCCTTCTTTTTTTTTTGCCTTTTTAAACTTAATTTTAGGTGAAACGTCAGCCATAAATGTGCTAGTTCAGTATACTTAAGGAGTCGACTAGAATAGTCTCTGTTAAAATTGATAGGTTGGCTGACTCGATCCCGAGTTCTAACAGAATGTCTTTAGTAAGCTTTGGAATCGCTCCTCTAGCTCCGAACCACAATCCACAAACGTTATAGTCCCTCAAGCCAAACTGCTCCCTGAATTTCTCTCTAAGAAAGTGAATGCATTTCTCATAAATAGATTTTTTCTCCTGATCCACTTTCTCCGCTTGTTCCATATCATTGCTTTCGTAGCGAATCGTTGGGTCCAGTATCCACGCAGATTTAGTATTACTTTTAAATGCAATGATATCAGCATATCTTGAAGTGCCATTTTCGTCTATGGCGTAGACTTCTTCCCTACACACATAGCCCTTCTCCGTTAACCACTCAACTAACTTATGCTTGATGTTGTGATGTCTGCGTGTAACGAGAAGCATATTGTTGGGACAACTTCCAAGCACATGGGCTGGGATTTCGTTCTTTCTGCTACATTTGCGGCAAAGAGGTCCCACATCTCCCCCTAACTCGCGTACACCAGGAACACCACGCAGCGGGGCATAGTTCGTATTCAATTTTACGGAGTTGATCCATTCGGACCCAGACAGAATCTTGCTATCGCATAAAAAGCTATTCGCCTTTGGGTTGGCAGCAAAGTGGCGCACCCCTATTCCCTGTCACTTAATAATCGTGTACCATTGCATGATTGCGGCTAATTGATGTTTCGAAGTAATATAATTGGCACTCCAATTTTCAAATTTAGAATGTGTGGCGGTAATCCGGGAACATCGAGTAAATTAAGAAATCCCATTGGAAAATTCACTACTTCACTTTGGTCCATCAAGGAGTAAATGGATTTGTATGCCACTGTTTCACCTGCGATTCTGTTTAGAATGATATTGTTCATATTGAGTAAGTCGACATTTTTAGCCGCTAGAATGTCTCTTCCGCTTAACCATGCGTGATTTTGATAATTTGTTTCGATGCTTTGTAATACCTTGTCTACTAATTCTTTTTTGAATATACAATGTTGCTGAAATTAGATGGGAAGGTTTTTTTTTTGTTGCTGGATTTGTAGGTGCAGGACCATTACCGACTTCGAGTAACTGTCTTGAAAATGTGGCAGCTGTTCGATTGTTTTGAAGTTGAACTCTCATATTCGTTGTTAAATGAATTTTTTTTACTGGGCTCCAAAGAGTTGAATATTTCAAGCAGGTATGCAATTCATCAGCTGGTATTGAGCGAGGTATTATTGGAAGCGTTTGCCTGAAGTCACCGGATAGTACCACCAATGTTCCACCAAATGGAGCCTGATTATTTCGCAAGTCTTTCAATGTATGGTCTAATGCTTCCAATGACTTCTTGTGAGCCACTGTACACTCATCCCATACAATGATTTTGCACGCCCGAAGAAACGTTTCCGTGGGAACTTCAGAATAGTGGTACTTGAGTTGAGAAAGAGGTAAGGAGTTAAGAAAGAGGTTCAGAGCGCGCCACCATCGTAACGCGTCTGCGTAAAGTCGCGAAACGCTCGGATTTCCCGTTTCCGTGGGAACTTCGGAATAAAAAGTATATATAAACACTCTTATATAGAAATGCAATGTTATGTAAAAATTTCAAGTTAATCCATTGACTACTTTTTGAGTTTTGAGTGGACACAAACATACGGATGCTGAATTTTTATATATATAGATTATAGTTCCTCATTGTATTGTTTTTTTAAATTAAAGCCTTGACAAAGACAGGAAACTCTGTTGAAACGTTGGCATAATTGAACGTTTTTTCTTTACCAATCCTCACCAAATTTCTTCATAACTTAATTCATCAACTGTCAACAAATTCTTTTATATTTAAGCAAGTTTGAAGAAAAGGATTTATATACGCTGCCCTCGTGCTTACTGAGTGCGTAAAAGAGAAGCAAACTGTTTTAGGTCTAACCAATATATAAGCCAAAGACTCTTTTTTGGGTACGTAGTGAATGACAATTGTAATATTCTTGTAAAAATTAATAGCTTTTGTTTTAGGAAAATGATTATTTTTCTATTAATTATTAAGATGTTACATTTGCCATCTTACCATATAAACCATTTTACTCAAACTTATCCTAAAGCACAAAAAAAAATCAAAATTAATTTACCATTACTCTTATTAATAAGAAGAATTCTATTATTTTTAATGCCATTTTAGTAATTAAATTTATAATGAAAATTAAATTAATTCAACCCGTTGTTGTGATTTTTAATATGTTTATACTTTATCTGTTTTTTTGTTTTTTTTTTAATTTAAGGCGCGTCAATATCTATGGTCATTGGCGCCCGGAGCCTTCTCAGTGCACTGCCGGCCTCCGGACAGTGTTCTCTCGTTACAGACAACACTGTCCATCACCGGACAGTAAGCTGTAGAGGCTCCTGGGTAATTATCTAAGGGTAGCACAGCTGGACTCGAACCCGAGTCCTCCGTATGGAAGTCCAGTACGCTAACCACTTATCTAATCCCTTCCCTACACTTTATCTGTTGTATGAAATATAGCATGCATTAATTTAATACAGTGTACTTTATATATATATACAATTTTTTTTCATTTGCACCAGACTAATGAAAGGCTTATCTCAAAAGGCGCCATATTTAATTTTATTACTGGTACCCGAATACACTAATTTGCCCCTACCACGCTGTAGATCGGCCTTCGTTCGACAGTTCATCAATTAGATTAATTTAAAAGAATGCCTTAAACTTTCAGTTATTTGGTTTATTTGCATTATTGTAAAGTAAATTATTCTAATTACATTATTCTAATGTAAATTATTTACATTATTATACAAAAGTAATTGCTGTTTCAATTCCCAAACTTAAAACTGAATATTAAACTTTTTCATTATTGTTTTTTAATTCAAATAAACACTTTCATATTATACGCCTTATTGCCAACAAGAAACCACTTTCCGGTTAAATGGCAGAAAAAAAATTATAAATATAGTGAATGAAGACAATGTTTCACAACCCAATTACGATGCTAATTACAGTAAATTATTTGTGAACATGCGATCTAACTTTGTCATGGAAAACGAGCCCTTTTCAATTAAAATCAATGTTGGTCTAGAATTCTTGTCATTTTGAATAGTCGACTTCCTGACACCTTAGTTCGTCTTCATTCAAAGAAATTATAATGAACGGTTCTATCAATAGTTTTTAGGTAAATTCAGTTTTGGTTACTGTCTTTGTTAACTCTTCTTGGTCCAATCATTGCATGTATTCACTGTCATATATTTTTAATTTAATTCTTCAACATTTCCAGTTTTGATAAAAAAAAAAAAAGGATCATTTATATCGTATAAATAAAAGATGAGCATACTATTATTGGCAATTTCTTTGCTGTTATAAGTTGTATTACGATTGTGCCAAATTGTCGAAATTGTAATTTCACTAGAAATAATATTTTGAGGTTTCCTTGGAATAGACATAAATGTTCCTGGTGAATGTTCAGTATGTACATATGCACATATGAACTAAATATATCTTAAAAATGAGTAATCGCAAGAATCTCAAACTTAATATCCCGTTCATGAGAAATCGCAAGAATCTCAAACTTAATATCCCGTTTATGAGAAATCGCAAGAATCTCAAACTTAATATCCCGTTTATGAGAAATCGCAAGAATCTCAAACTTAATATCCCGTTCACGAGCAATTGCAAGAATCTCAAACTTAATATCCTGTTCACGAGCAATCGCAAGAATCTCAAACTTAATATCCCGTTCATGAGAAATAGCAAGAATCTCAAACTTAATATTCACTGTGTCCCGAGCAATCGCAAGGAATCTTAAACTTAAATCCCGTTCACGAGCAATCCCAAGAATATCAAATTAATATCCGTTCTGAGAAATCGCAAGAATCTCAACTAATATCCCGTGGCAAGCTCAATCGCGAAGAATTCAAATTATATCCCGTTCATGTGAGGAAATCGCAAGAATCTCAAACTTAATATCCCGTTCATGAGAAATCGCAAGAATCTCAAACTTAATATCCCGTTCATAAGAAATCGCAAGAATCTCAAACTTAATATCCCGTTCACGAGCAATCGCAAGAATCTCAAACTTAATATCCCGTTCACGAGCAATCCCAAGAATCTCAAACTTAATATTCCGTTCACGAGCAATCGCAAGAATCTCAAACTTAATATCCCGTTCATGAGAAATAGCAAGAATCTCAAATTGAATACCCCGTTCATGAGAAATCGCAAGAATCTCAAACTTAATATCCCGTTCAGATACAATTATTGTATCTGTAATAGAAGTTTTGGTCAGAATCTGTCAACATAGCAAGTATGTATATAGATAGATTTCTATAGGGGATATTGCACTGCGACCTGAAAGATCTATTGCCTCCCCTACCGGGCCTTTTCGTGCACTGCCGGACTCGAATCCTGAGCCTCCGCGTTGCTAGTCCAGCGCGCTACCACTGACCAGCTAAAGCCTAGTGTGACTACTTTACAAAAAGTTTTTTCAGCTTCGTGATTTTTTTTTCACGAAAATTGCTTCAATTACTTTCTATAAACTTCGCGAACTAACAACAAATAAACAGTAGTTGATGTATGTGTTTCCGCAGAGCTGGAAAGCATCAGAGATATTTTCCGTGGTAGCTTGCTTCTTTTGCAAATGTGCAGGAATGTATTAACTGATTTGCTCTGTGCAAGTCTTATGTTATCACAATGTTTTGACAAAAACATCCTGATGATGGGCGAACGCTCGAAACCGGTCGATGACTACCAAAAGAAGCAGGCTATCACGGAAAATATCTCTGAATTGGATTTACAGTTCTTCAACTTATTAAAAGTTATTGGTGTATTGCCAATTTTCCAAGTTTAAAGAAAACCCGGAAATAGGATGTTTTACTTTTTACTTTCTCTTACTCCTAGAAAGAGGAAGTATTGTAATCGTGTTAAATTTTTGATAGCGAATTTTCACTGGAAATATCCGTCTTGAGGTCCCCTGAGTCCAGTTTTTATAAAATGGTCTGTGTTTGTGTGTGTATGTTATGTATGTGTGTATGTAAACAGCATAGCTCAAAAAACGAAAAATCGTAGAAAGTTCAAACTTGATATTCCGTTTAGGTATCACTACGGGATCTCACAGTTCATTATCTGTTAAAATTCCCCAAACCAAAAGTACCACTTTGCTAAATGATTTTTTTCACTTTTTCGCGATTTTCTCAAAAATGGCACCGACGATTTTCTTGAAACGTTTTATATTAAAGTGCTACAACTTTTATTTAAAACAATTCTCTGGGAAAATTCATTTAAGAGCACTTTTAGGGGAGGGGGTGGGGGGTAAAGTGTTATCATAGTTAATTATACAATTCTATCATCTAAACAAAATTAATTAGAAAAAAATAGATGGCCAAAATTCCGACTTACCAGAAAATTATTAAACTAGGAATTGCGCTTTTACTAAACAGTTTTTTTTTAGTTTTCACAGAATTTCATTAAATTTGGTGCGCTAACTATAAAATTAGTCAATTATAATTTTGAGAACTGGAGAAAGAGAAACTTGTGTGAGTGTTTCACACCAGATTTTTTTTTTTTTAGATTCTGAGAGTTCTGTGAATTGCATTATTGCGAATATGCTTTCAGAAGGTCTACTGTGAAGCCACATTCAAGTTGCTCCTATTTCTAAGAACTAGTCTATATTTATATGTAATGGTAATGTTGTCTAAATGTGTAGTAAACATTTCAAGTTTGAGGCATATTTTTCAGTTATTATTGTAATAATTTTCATTTAAACGAATATTGCACACTTTTTTTATTTTTTCTTATATGATAAAGAGCCCCAGTAGGTGATATTCGGTGGCGATGGAGACAGGCAGAAATAAGTAGGATTGTAGTAGGAAATCATCTGAGTAACTCGCAAAGGATTTCATCATTAGAGTGTGTGTGTGTGATGAAAACTCCAGAGACTTCATCAACACTCTTACATCTTCGGCATCATATCAATAAAAATCGCTTTGTTGAGAATAAGACGTTAATTCTCTTAAGCTAAATGAGCATATTATTCATAATCGAGATGGTCACATCATTATCATGCGCACATCGCTCATCATGATACCAAAGAAAAATTGACTAAAATTTGTCAATTCTCTTACATTTAACCACAACATGGGCACACTTCTCAGCATTGAGAAAATCAAAATAGTCGCATACGTTCTCTAGCTTACAACAGCAGATAAATAAGTTATCTACGGCCAACACCCTCACTTAAATTTCTTACTTATATTCTTTACTTATAATACTCCTTACCAAGTTGCAAGTTCAACAGTTGCCAATAGAACGCATCGTTTTCCTGTCATTCCAAGTGCAAAGCAAAAACGAAAAACATTTCTAATGTGACTAAAGTGAAGCCATAAACATTTCTGTCAATGCCAGATTACAAATAATAAATATAAAATCCATTGGATTCAATTTCATCTTCATACATTTATGATAGAAAAAATGTTTAAAAAAATATAAAGAAAACAACTAGGTATAAAACGCCAATAAACTCTATAAATTTATAATAAATTCTTACCCAAACCAAATTTCTATACCCTTACCATTAGTTTAATATTTTGTAACATAAATCATAAAACACAATGCAAAGTTTACCAATATAACATTAAAATTACCTGCCAGAATTTTAACATATTACCAATTGTAGATATGGGCAGCCTCAATAAAACACTCATTGTTACATTTTTCATATCAACTATATATGTATAACCACTGCAAGAACCATATTCCAAATGTGTCATGTCGTGGAACATAAAAAATAATTTTATTGTTTCATCTACATTGAATTTTGTCAAATCTATCTCTTTAATTTTACAGTATATTATTATACCATCGTCTTGAGGTAGTCGTAATGTTGCTAATTGCCTGTAAACCATTAAAATAATAATTATAATAAAAGAAAATATCTGTAAGGAAATTAATACAATAAATTCTGGACCTGTATAATATTATGGCAATTCAAGGGAAGTATAACAATGTTAATTTATAATGTAAACACTTCTCTCTCACATACATACATACACCCAAATTTCTGAAAACATATTTCGTGCCCAGGAGTCTCCAAACGATTGATGTTGGTGTAGTGGTTATGAGCATGGATTTGTAAGTGGGAGGTGCCCAGTTCGATCCCAGCGTATAATTGCTGAATTTTATATTCGTTTAAAAATTTTTAATGAGTAAAAAGGTAGGTAGGTGCTTCCGCGACTAATTTGGAAATTAGACGTTAAGCCCGCTTGAAAAAAATACCAATTTAAGGTTTATTTTCACCCAAAACGCCACATTCATACATCCATACACACATACAACAGACCACCAAAATGTAAAAACATTTTTTTCATACTCAAAAGGTCGCAAAACGAAGTATTTTCAATGATGATTCAATTTAAAATAAAATTAAAAGTGCCATTAAACAATTTAAATAAAACTAACTCAACTTGCTTTAAAGCTATTAAATCTATTAAATTTAAAACAATTTACTTCTCTTACTTTCATTATCTATAATATTTGGCCTTCATCTACATGTATAAGTCCAATGAATTCAGAATACTCTCACAATACAATAAAATAAAGTAATAATTGGACTTTTAAATAACGTATTTAAGTTTTTTTTAAAGAAATCATTTTTATTATGAACTATTACATTTTATTAATTACACTAAAGATAAAAATTTATTCGCGTTAAAATAAAAAAATCTTCTCGAGGTCATAACTTAATTATTGAACAATTAAAAACTACATAAATTTAAGACAATTTCTCTGAAAAAATGCATTTTCTTGCTTCCAACATTAAAATAATTTGTTGCTTTGTCATCGTCCACGCATTAAGATATTAAAATTCCACACGCTAGACTTATTTATCTTCATCAAAATTGTTATTTTCAAAGTAAACATTAGAATGGTGTGTCATATTTTTGAATGATTTATGTTGGGTGTTTCTGTGTATATGTTTACATAATGTGTGTTGAACAAAATATCTCAAAAAAGAATAAACACAGATAGCTCAAATTCGGATATTCTATTATTGTACCATCCAGCATGAAGGTTAACTTCCTACCAAATATAACCTTCAGACCGAATAATAACCTTCAGAGCAAAATACCTCCTTCGTGTGCGACTTGTATGTTTTTCTTAGATGTTTTTTTTTTTCATAATTTTCCCAGAAAACTGGTAAAGCAGTTTTCTTTTCATTAGTGCATACACATATAATGTTATTACTTTTGATATTTTTGAAAAAATTTTCCAGTAAAAGTGCATATTGGAGGTTGTGTACGTAGCCCTATACATAAAAAAAATCAAATTAAAAAAAAATCGTTGGATCCATTTTCAATAAAATAGTTAAAAACAAGATTTTCCTTAAAATGGATGTATCTCGTAAAATCCACAAGGAAATAACACCCACCTTACCATATAAATATTTAAACGACGATTCTATTAAGCCAGGCTAAACGTAAGTAAAATTACAAAGTTTGAAAAAACAAATTATCAGTTTGTAATAATATCAGTAAGAAAAATACGACTGAATAGATATACGAATCAAAATATTATATAGTATGCCTTTTGAGAGGTACAAATTTGTACAGTAAATAGGTTAGTAGGTTAGTTAGCTCCACTAAAAGTGAGGGCCATTCCAAACTATATTTTTATTCATATCGTTTTAAAAAAAATGTTTCGATTGCAATGAAATTCTATACACATCGAGTACATTTGTCGAATTAACATCTCGACACTAGGCCAGACCACCCTTAGGGTAAGAGTAGGGAGGGGTTTTGTCCCCTCTGATATGGACTTTGGTCGTTGATGATCTCCTCCACCAACTATCTGCGGATGGCTTTGACTGTCTAGGCTACGCAGATGATTTGGTGATCGTGGTAAGAGGCAAATACCCTACTACGATTGCAGAGCGGGTTCAAGCAGCTCTAAACCTGGTTAGGAACTGGTGTAGGGAGGAGGACTTGTCCATAAACCCCCACAAAGCCATAATAGTTCCTTTCACATTGCGCCACAAGTTGGAAGGCCTTAGGCCTCCATTACTTGGGCACACCCCGATTCCATTTGCGACGGAGGCGAAGTACCTTGGCGTTACTTTCGACCGAAGACTCACTTGGAATCAACACATTGACAAAATTTCTCACAGAGCCGATGCGTCATTTAATAGATGCAGACGGCTTTGTGGGAGAAACTGGGGCTTGCGCCCAAGTTTGTCACTATGGATCTACACCAGGATCATCAGACCCATGGTTACATATGGGTCGGTAGTTTGGTGGACCAAAACGTTGCAGAAGGGGGCGGTGGAAAGGCTCGGTGGGATCCAAAGGCGAGCATGCCTTGGTTCCACGGGGGCCATGAAGACCACCCCGACTGCGGCGTTGGAAGTCCTCCTCAATCTGCCACCATTACACATTCTCGTCTAGGCGAAGCCAGAATGGGAATACATAGGCTCCTGCAGGGGCCGCCTCCCATCACCTCTAGGCATGATCGTAATAACCAGAGGTTGATCGAGGAAATCAAGGCGGACTATCTTCTGGGGATGCCAACGGATAGGATGGTTCCTAAGTATTTCTTTGAAAGGAACTTCCATATTGTCATACCGAGCAGAGGCGAATGGGGCTGCGACCCACCCCTGTTCGGTAACTCGATCTGGTATACAGATGGATCCAAAACTCCGACTGGGGTCGGAGCTGGGGTCTACGGGGGCAGGCCTAAAGTTAAAATTAAGGCCAGCCTAGGGAAGTACGCCACGGTCTTTCAGGCTGAAGTCGTGGCGTTACAACTCTGCGCTAGGGAGTTTATAAGGCAAAGGATAGAAGAGTGGCCATATACTCCGACAGTCAGGCAGCCCTGAAGGCACTTTCCTCACACCAAATAGTCTCAAGACTGGTGTGGGACTGCCTACTTGCCCTCACCGAGGTGGGTACTCGGAATAAACTGACACTCGCCTGGGTGCCGGGACATGCGGGGTTCCTGGGCAATGAGAGGGCGGATGCCCTAGCGAGGGAGGGCTCGCAGGATACCCTTATAAGCCCCGAACCCTTCTGCGGCTTGTCCAGGAGCCTCATTCAAACTTCTATCAGGGGGTGGATAGAAGATCAGCGTCTGCGTTGGTGGGAGGGAACACCAGGACAGAGGCAGGCAAAGCTCTTCATTAAAAGACATTTGCCTAAATTTACCAAAGACCTACTGAGCCAGACCCGAAGGGATATAAGGTTAATTGTGGGTCTACTAACAGGGCATTGTAGGCTGAATAGACACATGCACCACCTACAACTTGCGGATAGTGCGGTATGCCGATTCTGCAAGGTAGAGGAGGAGACCCCGGCGCACATCCTTTGCGAGTGCGCCGGCCTGGCGAGGTTTAGGTTTCTTCAATTGGGGACGGGCAATCCCGAAGCTGAAAGCTTCATGACGGAGCCGCTCTCAGCTTTGCTAGGATTGATTAGGAGGGCAAAGCTGGGGGCTGTTCTGTAACTTAAGGGGATCCACAATAGACCTCAATTTGTAGGTCGCAGTGGAATGAGGCCCCCCCCCCCGATTCTATTCTATTCTAGCTCCACTAAAATAGTGAGGGCCATTCCAAAATATATTTTTTTTCATATCGTTTTAAAAAAAATATTTCGATTGCAATGAAATTCTATACAATAATTTTTAACGCTGGTGTAAATATAATTATAAAATAGTGTATAGTAATGAATAACTAGTGTAAACATAAAAGCATATGGTAGGGAATATAATAGGCATAAAAAAGATGTTTTCGATATTTTTTTACAACTTTCATCATTGTCATTAACGCCATGAAACTATTAGAAAACAATTATGTAATATTTAAAAAAATTAATTGAATTAAATGAAAACAATGTTATAATTATATAATATTTTGATTCGAATAATAATCAATTATTCATGCGCTACATACTTTACATAAAGAAGAAGAAGAAGAAGAGAACAAGAACAATTTGAAAGTATAGGGTATAGCTAGGAGAGATGACGCACATTTCAAAGTTATGCCCTGTACCCAAAATGTAGGAGATATATTAAAGAGGTAATTCTTATAAAACATATGTCAACTACTATTATCTACGAAAAAAATGTTATTTTTCGAAAAAAGACATTCTCATTTACTCCAGAAACAAAATACAAATACACTACATTTGGCCATCTCTCCTACTATGGTAGGATAGATGGCGCACCATAGGTAGTGGACCTCTCCTCTGGGAAGGTAACATGTCTGAAACTTGGTACACATTATGTCAACGAGTCCAACTTTAACGTCAGCTGGAAATCTTTCATTTCAATTGTAATTGCAATTAATAGTATACAAAAAAATTTACTAAGCGTTATGAAAATTCAGGTATTCACCAGATATAGCTGATGCGTATAAATGTTCCTAGAATGCAGAAGAACATACAAAATAACTGAAGAATTTTGCAATATGTTCGTTTGTGATCTCTCTACTCCACGACTAACTTCCATGACGCCACGTAGTTCAAACAAGAGAAGTAAAGCCTGCGTCTTCTCTCCTACCGCGTCATTTCTCCTAGCTTTAAGGGCGCCTTCCACTGCGAGCGAAGCGGGCTCCGTTCGGTCTCCGTTCAACTCGCAAAGGTTTATCTTCATGTAAGTGCTTCCACTATGAAAAGAGTGAGCGGAGCGGACTGAACGAGTATAAAGAGTTACAAAAGTGGTCGCAGAGTTGAGCGGATTTGGGACGGACTCCGTTCGACTCGCAACGCCAAATCTCATAGAAGTGCTTCCACCAATAGATGAGTCAGCGGAGCGGACTGAGCGAGGAAAAAGGAGCCGTTGTGTCACGCTGTGCAATGCTAGTTTTGAACGGTGTCCGCTAGCCCTTCCCTACCTCCCTCCCTACTTATGCGCGCCTTCCACTGCGAATATCTTTTTCAGCTCATTCTTGAACATGTTCTGTGACTGCAGTATCGTAGTGTATTTGAATAAAATGGAGCTTTTTATTGAAACAGTGCGACAATACCCTTGTTTATGGAATACCAGCGACAGAGATTATCATCTTGTAAATCGTAGAATATCCGTAGTAAATCGCCTTTGATAGGTCTCTCTCTAATGTGGTAGCTCACCCAAAATCTTGGTTTGTTACGCTTCTTTTTCTTATAACTATAGAGTAGCAAGCATTTACTTATCGTATTTATATAGTCATCATCACTGGAATCGTCTGGCATTATTACTAGAAACGAAAAACGAAAAAGAAAACTTCAACCACGACTTGCTCGATCCAACTGGCTATGATGAACTAACTGGTGACCATTCAGTCCGCTGATAATGGAAACATCAACCCCTTCCATCTCATTTCTCGCTTAGCTCAATCCGCTAGCAGGTTTCCGAATCCGCTGACAATGGAAGGCAAATACCTCTTTTATGTAAAACTCTTTGTAGTGGAAGGTCAAAACTATTTTACTCCGTTTCGCTCAGCTATTTCATGCTCATTACCCTTTTGCAGTGGAAGGCATGCTTTACCCTTTATTATTTATTTTTTTTTTTATTGATTTAAGGCGCGTCAACATCTATGGTCATTGGCGTCCGGAGCCTTCTCAGTGTACTGCCGGCCCCCGGACACTGTTCTCTCGTTACAGACAACTCTGTTCATCACCGGACAGTGAGCTGTACAGGCTCCTACGAAGAAAAAATCTAAGGGTAGCACAGCTGGACTCGAACCCGGATCTCCGCGTGGGAGTCTAGTACGCTAACCACTAAGCTAATCTCTTCAACCAAACGACTTTCTCTTATTTAAAACAAAGAAAAAAAGTTATGAACATAAATAAAATATAATATTTATATCATACAAATAATATTAATATAAATTAGAAGAAGCATTGATAGAATTCTAGAAAATTTTAAGAACATCAATTTAACTACAGGATGTTTTGAATTTTTTTTTTAAGTTTTCTGGAAGAGGGCCACATTTTTCTTTAAACTTGAAAAATGTTTATTGCATTGATAAAACGTTTCACTTTTATTTCAAGCATTTTTCGTTTGGCACATATTGTTTTTATGGTGAAAAGTTTGAATTCCATTTTTTGTCTAAAATATGGGGTTGGATGGAGAAATAATGCGAATTTGGTTAGAATAAGAAAAATGTTCTTTATATAAAAGAGACATCTCGTTCTTTACTTGTCAGGTATCCTTTTCAATCCTTTAAAAGAGATTAAATTAGGGTCCATCAGTGTTGTTGTAGCTTATTATCTGTTTAGTACCATTCATGATTGATACATCAATTGATACAAAACACATAAATATCATACTTTATATGAGACAAAACAGAAGAAATGTAAATAAAACAGAAATACATAAAACTATACAGTGTCCCAAGGTATATGGATAACGACTTTTTTTTGGAAACTAAGATATCTAGAATAAACTAAAAAATACGTGTCCCCGGAATTTTTTGTTAGAAATCCCAATTTAATTTGCAAATTTGTTTTGGTGCTTCGAGAAGCGAGATACAGGCACAACTTCATTTTCTCAAATGGGGAGATGTGGTTTTTATTTAAGAATTAGATTCCTCTATTTTTTGTAAAAAAAATTTACTTGAACGGTTTTTTTCTTTGAGCGATATTACTCCTCATTAATTACAGATCTTGCTCGAACTGGCCCCTACCATTAGAGATGCATACACATGCTTTTTCCTGCCAATTGTAACTTACGACCAAAGAAATACATCTCTAATGGTGGGGGCCATCAATTACAGGCAAGATCTGTAATTAATGAGGAGTAAAATTTATAATAAAATAGTACTTTTCTTCTTATTCAATCAAAAAACCGTTATAATATCATTTTGAAATTTCTTATAGGAATCATGTTTTCATTCATAACTTGTAAAATATCGCTCAAAGAAAAAAACCGTTCAAGTTAATTTTTCTGACAAAAATTAGAGGAATCTAATTCTTAAATAAAAACCACACCTCCCCATTTGAGAGAATGAAGTTGGTTGGTGCCTGTATCTCGCTTCTCAAAGCACCAAAACAAATTTGCAAATTAAATTTGGTTTTCTAACAAAAAACTATGGGGACACGTATTTTTTAGTTTTTTTCTAGCTATCTTAGTTTCCGAGAAAAAGTCGTTATTCATGTACCTTGGGATACCCTGTATATAAGAAAAACAGGAAATGTAAAAATTATCAAACAATACAAACAAAAAATATATATGGTAAAATGAATATATAAATAATAACAACCAAAACAATGGAAATAATAACAAAAGAACATGATAGAATTAATTGGGGGCCATCCAATGATTAATAGGATGCCCTTCTTTATCATTTATGTTTTGGTGATCGTAAGGCCACGGGTGCTTCAACCTTTGACAGTTAATACCAGACATTTATGTAATTATTTTGTGTATAGGTCAATAGATAAACTGTAATTTAAAATATGTTTATTTTTGTCGAAAAAGAGTGCAATTTTCCAAAATTAATTTATAAGATTATTTTTTGTTTAAAAATAAATACATGAAATCTGGTATGTGACAAGCTCTAGGAATCGTGGGTTCGTCAACAAATGGATTGGAACTGAGAAACGGACTGGGTCCGGGATTCTCTTGAAAATTAACGCATATTCAAACCGGTAAATAATTAAAACATTTTTAATGATATCAACTTATGTAAATTAATAATTATCTTTTATTAACATAATAATTATTATAAAAAGAGAAGAGATACTGTTGTTGTAATTCTGATCATAAGATGAAATATTTAGTTATAATAATTATAAAATAAATAATACGTACATAAAATGAGAGCAAAAAAAAAATACCCTCTACAATGTATATATATATATATGCGTGGGCAAGTGGAAAAGTTCTCGGCCTAGTAGTGAAAATGAATTTTTGTTATTTTAAAAATGCATGTATTTCTCAATGTAGTCTCCATGTAGTTCAATTCATTTTGTCCAACGTTTCTCCAATACTGGGATTCCGACCCTGAAGTGCGATTCTGGAAGTTCTTCAAAATATCCGTTTACCGCTGCTATCATCTCTTCATTTGAACCCAAAACGTTTACCAGCCACAAATTTCTTAAGGTTTGGGAATAGATGAAAGTCAGAAGGAGCCAAATCTGGCGAATAGGGAGAAGGTTCCAACAATTTATAGTTTATATCACATAATTTTCCCATGCCAAAGCGCCTTTGGGGGTGGATGCATTGTCCTGATGAAAGAGGATTTTTTTTCTTGTGCAAATCAGGCCTTTTCTCTCTTAATTTTTTCATCTAGCTGGCGAAGAAGATGTGCGTCATATTCCCCATTAATTGTTTGACCCTTGGCAGGTAGTCAATTGATAGAATTCACTTGGAATGCCAAAACACACAAGCTATAACCTTTCCAGCCGATGCAACTGACTTTGCTTTCTTCGGCGCAGAGCCACCGGCTTCTACCCATTGTTGTTTTGAGTCATGTGTAAAATGGTGATCCATGTTTCATCTTAGTTAAGTTTGAAGCCGATGGAACTGTTCTCGACTAGTGTTCCGGAGAACTACGCACAGCGACAAGCCCCACAAAGGAACAAAGACTACCATAAACGTATCACCGAAAAAAAACTGTGCGGCAGATATACCTCAAAAACATCATCCAACGCTGAAGCGCTTTCAATGGAAAAGTTATATTCCAAGATTAGTCCATGCTATTAATGAAGATGGTCCAGACCAAAGAATGGAGTTCTGCGAGAGGTACTTGGCACGATATGTAGAGAAGGCAGACTGTCCATCAAAGTAGAAGAGATGAGGCTACATTCAAATTAAATGGTTCAATTAACCGCCACAATTGCACCTACGGTGCTGCTATCTGTAAAGTTTTAATGAGAATGAAATATCTGGTATATTATCCATCTTAGCATGTATGTTTCTCATATTCCTGATCGGTCTCGGAGTTTCATCAATCATCAAAGTTTTGAAGTTCGTGTTCGTGAAAGTAAATTCTCTACACAAACTTGATAACTTTACTCTGACGATAGATGAAAATCTAAAACCGGCCAGGAATATTAGAAATGAAATATGTTGCAAAAGTTCCATATTTGAAAAAAAAATCTGGTGTAAAAACCTCACACAACTTTCTCTTACTCCTGTTCTCAAAATTATAATTGACAAAGGTTATAGTTAGTGTACCAAATATAACGAAATTCGTCCAAAACTGAAAAAACTGTTCAGTAAAAGCGCACTTCCGGCTTATAAATTTTCTTAAAATGGAATTTAGGCCATCTATTTCCAATTAATCATGTTTGGATGATAGATGATAATCAACTATGATACCACTTTAGAGGAAGCTGTAACCCCACCCCCTCCCTAAAAGTGCCCTTAAATGAATTTTCCCAGAGAAATGTTATAAAATAAAAGTTATAGATCTTTGTATGTTTAGTTTATATACGAAGTTTCAAGAAAATCGTCGGAGCCATTTTTGACAAAATCGCGAAAAATAAAAAAAATCATAAAGTGGTAATGTAAA
>JAAEAF010003990.1:0-14274 GCA_011037195.1 Triatoma infestans | reverse complement strand
GGGACTAGAACCCAAGCACTGCAGCCTACCGATTGAGGCTTATTATGACAACCGCTCAAAACCTAGTAGAGGAAGCTCTCCCTCTTCATGAGGTCCAGAACCTTCCCCCACCAGTCATTCTTGAAGCACGATTTCCTCCGGTCTCAACGTGCGAAAGATCTCGTACCGCAATCTGCCGATTGCAACGCAATCAAACAACAGGTGAGAGACCGTCTCCTCCTCCTCCTGACACAGTCTACATAAGGGCTCCGAATCAACCAATCCCACCTTGTGCAGAGGTTTCTTGAACCTACCATGCCCCGTAAACAGGCCCGTTATCAGACAGATCTGATACCGGCTTAAACCCAGGGTCTCTCTGGTTCTTCTTCTACACACCTCTGGCATGTCCATTTTGCCGTGTCTTACCCCAGTACTTAGCCTCCAGTGACGATTATGCTCTCTCCGAGTCCATTTTCTCAGAGCCACCCTCGCCATACTTTTGGCTATTCCCAGAACAGGTTCCGGCCCACAAAAAGGAGTATTCGCTCCGTCCCTGGCTAGTTGGTTCATTATCTTTAATCCCCTTGTGCCCCGGCACCCATACTAGCCGAACTTTGTTGTGCCGGGATAACGCCTCCAGGGGGTCCCTACACTCCCTGACTAGGAGGGTAGTAATTCTGAATGCCCCAAGTGCCTTCAGTGCAGCCTGGCTGTGCGAGAAGATGCATATCTCCCTATTCCTAGAGCCCATACCAAATTCTCCTCAGCACAGATTTTTATTGCATATACTTCAGCCTGGAATACCGAGGGTCCTCGCTATGAGTACCTCCGGCTTAACTCCATATATACCGGCTCCAGTTCCGCAGGCTATTTTGGACCCATCCGTAAACCAGGATCCCCCAGTCTGGCCTCGTTTTTCTCAACTTTTAGCCCATTCTGATTTTGACGTTAAGATCACTTGGAAGGGGAGCTCAAAGTGGAATCTTGCACAGCACTCCTCCCCAGCCATCCTTAAGAGAGGTTCAGGGTCAACCTTCTGTGTTATGTCCAAATGCTTGGCCAGAGAGGTCCTTTGCTTCCATTGGCTATTGTTCATTAGTCTGCGGTTACTAGCCCTCGTCTCCGCTTGCATCAAAAGATGCAGCGGAAGTAACCCCTGCAGTACTTCCAATACAGCCGTTGGGCACTGCAAAATGCCCCCGACATTAGCAGGCACGCCAGGCTTTGCACCCCTGAGAGGTCCTTCCTGCCTCTGTAAAGTCGCCGACAGGTTTCCTGATTGTTCCCAGCGTATTTGCCGGTACCCTTGACAGTATTCTGTGGAGTCTGGCTCCTTCGGAGGTCGTTTCTACCTCCTCGCCCAGCCTTCTCCATGAGTTTCTTTTAGCTTTCCTAATCGCAAAGTTGTAAGAGATTAGGGCTTCACGGTACTCCTTCCATGTTCCCTTCCTCTTTGCCGCATTGAAAATCCTTCTCGGTCTCGCGCGGAGGCCCGCCAGCTGGTCATTCCACCAGCTGACCCCTCTGGTGGAGGAATTGGGGAGGAAAAAAGAGAAGTGCTGGCCATAAGAAGAAGAATGAAGAGGGCAACGGAGGAAGAGAGTAGGAAAAGGCTAAGTGAGAGGTATAAGCAAATGATTAAGGAGAAGAAGAAGAGGAGTTAGAGTGATTTCGTGGAGGAGGAAATGAGGAAAGATGTTTGGGGTTTGCCATGTAAAATAGCAGTTGGGAAGGTTAGGCCTAAGGAAGTCATGAGTGCGATTGGGGCAGATGGGAAAGATCGGGTAGGATGCTACTGGATAGTTTAATTTTGGATGATCCAGTGGATGAAGAAGGAGAATACCAAGAACGGGTGAGAAGAGAGGTTGAAGATTTGGATATAGGAGAGGGAAGGATATGGGGTAACAGATAAGGGTAACAGAACATGATCTAGTAAGGGCCTCAAAAATGGGAAGACTCCAGGATGGAATGGGGTGATAGTGGAGATGTTGAAGGAGGGTTTGCCGATTTTGAAGGGGAGGCTGTTGGATTTGTATATTAGTAATAAGGGCTTTATTGAAAGGGAAAGGGAGGGTCGTGGCTTTAGCCTCGTCGTATAGACCGGTCTGTTTGCTGCCAGTGTTAGGAAAGGTCTTGGAAAGGATCATGGTGGCAAAATTGGAAGATGTTTTCTATGGAAAAGTATCAAGACAGCAGAACGGTTTTATGAGGAGTAGATCGACAGAAATGGCCATGCGGCGAGTGAGGGAGATAGTGGAGGGAGGCCGGAGCAATATGTATTTATCTAAAAATGGGTATTTATCTAGACATGTCAGGGGCTTTGGATAGGGTGTGGTGGCCTGGGGCTTTGGGAGCTATTGGAGAGCTGGAGTGCGGGGGGATAATTACTTATGAAGGACTATTTGAGGGGAAGATGTGTGGAAATAAGAAGCGGAACGTGGACAATAGGGAAGAAGGTAAATTGGGGGTGTCCGCAAGGATCGGTATTAGGGCCACAGATTTGGAAACTGGTGTTTGATGGGCTGATAGAAGGGGTAGAAGAAGAAGAGGGGCGGAAATTGTAGCATACGCGGATGATGGGGCGGTATTGGTTTAGGGTGCATCAGGAGACAGCTGGAAGAATGAGGGAGTAGGGTGATGGAAAGGATATCAGTATGGTGTGACAAGAATAAGATGTTGTTGTCAAAGGAAAAAACTGTAGGCTACTAAAGAGAAGATTGTCAGTGGAAAGACAGTCTAAGGTGGAGGTACGGGGCTGAAGTCGGTTGGTCAAGTGAAGTATTTAGGGGTAACTTGGGGAAGGGGTTTGAGTATGTTGGCTCATGTGGAAGAGGTCACTGGAAGGGCTTACAGGAAAATGATGGCTTATTAAGGGTGATCAAGGATCGTGGGGTACCATACGAGATGGTTAAAAGAGTTTACGAGGGAATGTATGTGGCTATTGTGACTTATGCGGCGGGGGCTTGGGCGGATAAGTTGGAGGTCGAAGGGAAGGGAACAACGGAGGATGCTGATAAGAATGATCAGGGGTTATGGGACGGTGTCGGGTCAAGCTTGTGCGGTGGTAGCGGGAGTACTGCCTACAGATTTGGAAATAGAGAGGAGGAGAGTGGTAGGAATAATTAGGGCTGAGGGTAGGATAAATTGGAGGGATAAGGTGATAAGTAGAAGAGGGCATAAGAGGAGTGATAGAGATTTGGCAGAGTAGGTGGGATGATACGAACAAGGGAGGTGGACTTACAAGTGGTGGCAGAATATTGAAGCTAGGCTGAGAAGTGGATGGATAGCACCTGAATATTATGCAACGCAGATGGTAAGTGGACTCGGAAATTTTAAGGCCAAGTTAAACGAGTTGGGTTTGTGTGAGGAGAATAGGTGCGACTGTGGTGAGGAACATGTGGAACATGTTTTATTTAGGTGTCCATTATGGGAGGATATAAGAAGGGATTTAGAAAGGGAACTTGTAGGAAAAGGGTTGGGTTTGTGTTGTAAGGACTTAGTGAGTAGGGAAGGGTATGAAATGTTGAGTGAATTCTGTAAGAAAGTGTTGGAGGAAAAAGGAAAGAGGGATAAAGGGGGATTGGGTTAGTGTTAGTGTTAAGGTTAGGTTAATGTTATGATGTAAGGGTGCAGGAATATTGAGTACTGCACCCCAACTTAGGAGTTTAGTAGTATTGTACCTGAGTGGGTTAGTTTACTATTAGAGCATAGGAATATCGAGTAATGTGGCTCAGTAGAATAAGGGTATGGATGGAGGTTACGGGGTACGGAAAACCCACTGCACCTGGAATAGTACCGTAAGTCCCAGCGGGTGCTAGAAGGTGTGGTAAAACCATAGGCGATGCATGTATGCATGGCGGGCCGGTGACCATTCTAGGCCTTTAAGGAGTAGTATGCTCCAAAGTGGTACCACGGGATCGTGAGTCAGCCCGGCGGAGTTCTGTCTCCGCACTCACGAGTTGAGGAAAGGTTTCGTGGTGGTCGTACGTTCGCAATTGGATAGTAGAGTCCTGTACTTTCTATTGTTGGGAGTGGACTGGTTGGTGTACCATAAGGACCAGTTCCGCCAGCCCAACGTACTCATGTAGTCTCCCGAGTAACACATGATCCCTACAACGAAAGTCCATCAGCAGCAACGAGATAATGTCTCCCCTTATACAGCTCCTGGGATTTTCCAGACTACGATCATAAATTATCTTACCTGTTGCTTCTCCTAGCCCCGCAACTCGCCCCCGGACCAGCCAGGGCTCCTGGATAAGGGCGACGGAGATGCTTTTTCAAATAAGATATCTGGACAGGGCCGACGATTCTCCCCTACTGTGATGGAGGTTTACTTGTAGTATCCTCCATCGGTGCGTGGGGACTTTCGCCTTCATGTCTCTGAGCTTGGTTACTACCTGGAACCTGACGAGATCCATCCCGAGGAAAGCCTCGAGCCTAGATCTCCTCCCTCTCTCCAGGGACTGGTCAGCCACATCGAAGACTAGGGTTTACCCCTGGGTCTCCACTTTTCTACTGATCAACCTCCAGTCCGCGATCATTCCGTCATCATTTTGGATGCGGAGCTTGTCCAGGACGACCACTGGAGGTGCCTCTCTTGGGGAGCCTGATACCCACACGGATATCTTGGCCGATGTAAGAATGTCTTTGCCGAGTCTAACCCTCAGCCTAACTTCCCCTCCCACCTGGAGAGAGGGGACCATCTGTTCCAGCCAGAGACGCGTAGCATCATTGTTGCAAACAACAATGAGTACGCCCCTGGACAGGTAACACCCCCTAAACTGGGGCCGGCTCTCCCGACAATGCTGGTTACGTGATCTCGGTCTGAATCTGCTTTGCCTGACTTTCCGTCAGCCTGTCGCTTGGATACGCCTCGAGAGCAATCGCCGTGCGGTGTGAACTAAGAGCATCCCTGAAGGAGCACGATGGTGCCTCGCCAGGACCTCTTGCCCTTTTGCTCACCCTTTCAGCCTTGTCCGGATCGGTGCTCGGCGTGCTCACCTCCGACCGAACCCGCTTGGGAGTCCGCAGGGAGACGGGGGGCGGCCAATCGATCCGCCCTCCCAGCAGCGCCTCCGGCACTACCCCGGGTGGTCGAAGTCCCAGCCACGCCAGCTCTCTCCGCTAGCTTGGAAGAGGCCCTCTCCTCTGCATCCTCTTCAATACATAATTCGGAATCCTCTCCTCCCCCCCAGCAGCCGCCCTGCGCCTCGCTTCCTGCCTCTGCTGGGCTCCACTGGGCCTTTTGGGAGTGATCTTAATGTCCCTAAGCTTTGAGGACACTTCACCGAGGGGATCCGCCAGAGAAGGTCCCGAACAACCAGACCCTCCAGCATCCGTCCTTCCATCATTCCCTTCAACCGGGGCGAACTGATTGCTCCCCGTAGTTTCTATCATAGCTGGCTCCACCCCCATAGCTGGGGATCACCATCAGCTGAAGATAGAGAACTGAGCGAGCCTTTTTCCTCGCTCCCTTTTTCTAATTTTTTATAGTTATTCTTCCTCATGTACGGTACCACGAGTAGTGATGAGCTAAAAGGTCACCTTTGCAGAACCTCTCACCACAGGAAGGCTACAATACAATGGGGTATCGCCCGGTTCCCCGCTACCGCACATATGTTTAAACACCCTGTACGCATCCAGCATCACTTCTCGGCTTGGGTGGGGATACCTATAAATGGGGGCATTATTATATTATTATTCCCAAAAGGGGAGGGAAGTAACCCTACGCTATCCAAAGCCCCCTCGGGCCCATATAGCTGCCCCTAAAGAATACCTACCACTGGGACTAGAATGAAAATCCAGGCCCAGGTTTTAACCATCTAAGTTTCACAACAGACCGAACAAATCGGACCAAAACCTTAAAAGGACCACAGCTTAAGATCCTCTACCGACATCCTATTCCGGCCGAAGGTCCTAAACCTAATCTCCTCACAACCCAAACAATTCGTCATCAAATGCATGGGTGTTTCCTCCTCAGTTTCACAAACTCTACAAAAAGGGTCAGGCACAAGTCCCATTATATAGAGATGTCTCCTTAAACCACAATGCCCAGTGAGGAATCCAACCAGATACCTGAGGGAGGTCCGTGAAAGACATCGGACCCCACTACTCAAAGCTCCGCCGGGCCCCCAATGAGCATTTTAGACTGCCGACAACCCACTGCACTCATCCATAAGGATGAGTGCTGTGAGGTCATCCACTTCTGAAAGCCCGACAAACATGTGTCAGAAGACACACCAACAGCAGGCTCTGGACCAATGAAAGGGAGAGAGGCACCTAATTTGGCAAACCTATCCACCTCCTCATTCCCAAAAATTCCCATATGACCTGGAACCCAGACCAGAAGCACATCCTTTAATGAAGAAAGATCTTCCAGTCTTCTAGAACATTCCAACACCAATCTGGAAGTGAAGACACATGAATTAAAGCGCCTTCAACTCAGGCCTGGCTATCCGATACAGATACATGAACACCTTTAATATTTTAACGCACCCTCTCATCCAAAATCCAGCAAAGAATTGCCTAAACCTCAGCCTTAAACGTGGCCCACTCACCAAGAGGCGCTCCAATGATCTCCCGTCTCAAAATAGACGGCAGCCCTCCAGACCTACCATCCATCCTTGAACCGTCCGTGTAGCATCGGAGATAATTCTCAGGAATCACACCAGACGGACCCAAGGTTAACCAATCTTCCCTAGAAGGCAATCTAACCCTGTAGGAATGACCAAAGACAAAAGTCTTCAAATGCATATCAGAAGGGAAACCTGTAATGGGAATCCTTAAAAGCATCTCACGATAAATGGTAAAATGACCATATCGCTTACCCTGCCAAAAACCGGCCTAATTAATTCTATAACAGGCTTTCATTGCCTGGTTTTTTCACCTCCACAAAGAGAGGTGGGAATCCCTAACAAAGTATCCATAGATGCGGTCGGTGTCGTCCGAAACGCTCCAGTCACCGCCAGACAAGCCAAGCGTTGGACTTCTTCCAACAGCTGCCTAGCAGATCGTGTTTCAATGCGACGCCACCACACCAAAGCCGCATATACCAATCTAGGTTTAATGACCATACAATAAATCCAGAACATCATCTTGGGAGGGATTCCCCAGTTCTTACCTACAACTCTTCGACATTGCCAAAAGGAGATTATCGCCTTTTGATGTTGTGTTTTAACATGTTCCGACCAGTTCAATTTACTGTCGAGAACTACTCCAAGGAACTTCACTGATTTGCTAACCTGTATGGAAGTACCTAACAACCTAGGAGGTGTAAAACCTACTATCTTCCTTCTATGAGTAAATAGAATTGCCTGGGTCTTAATAGGATTAATAGAAAGACCCTTATCCTGTGTCCAACAATACACCATGTTAAGGGCGCTTTGCATTAGGTCCGAAATGGTGGACAAACAGCGCCCTAACAATAAAATAACACATCATCGGCATATGCTTGCACATAAAATCCCGATGAATTCATCCTATCCAAAAGGTCATCCATGACGACGCACCACAACTTAGGTGAGAGACAACCCCCTTGAGGGCAACCTCTCCCCACTTGTACTATCAGGGTGCGCCCGCCAAGGGAAACCTGTATAACCCTACTCCTAAGATAGACACCTATCCAATTGATTAAGACGGGATGTATACCTTTTCGTACCAAGGCATCTTCCAGAGCATCAAACGATACTCTGTCAAATGCCCCCTCAACATCAAAGAAACACCCTAGGGCATATTCTTTTATTTCCAAAGCAGTTTCTATCCTTCCGACGAGACAATGTAATGCAGTCTCTGTCGACTTACCCACAATATAAGCATGTTGGTTAGGATGGAGTGGATGATCCCTTAATGGGTCATCAGTAATATACCTATCCACCAACCTTTCCAAAGTTTTCAAGAGGAAAGACATAAGACTAATGGGTCTAAATGCCTTGGGGTCGGAGTAGTCATTTCTTCCCGGCTTGGGAATAAAGACTACCCCTACTTCTCTCCATAATGTTGGTACATAACCAAACATCAAACATCCTTTAAACAATCTTAACAATACCTTCGTCAGCACGTCCCCACCCTTTTGCAACAGACAAGGATAAATCCCGTCCGGTCCAGGTGACTTGAAAGGTGAGAAACTTTGTACTGCCCAACTAACTCTATCATGTGTGACACCCTCATCTAAGGTGGATACATCTTCAAGGTCCCATCTCCTACCACCCACCAAAGACGAAGCAGCATTTAAACCAATATTATCCGGGAAGTGAGTATCAAGCAAAAGCTGCAGTGTCTCCCCTTCCCCCCCTGTAAAGGAACCATCAGGGGATCGTAGGGTACCTAACTGACTGTCCCTATCCTTACTAAGAATCCGTACCAATCTAGATGATTCCTGGAACGAATTTATATCCTCACAAAAGGATCTCCAGGAATTCCTCTTGGCTCTCCTCAGGGCATATTTATATGCTCTTTTAATACTGTTATAACTATCCCATGATTCCGAAGAATCAGCAAGGACAGCCTTCCTGTATGAGCCCCTTACCTGTCTCCTTAGTTTTTCCAACGAAGAAGACCACCAGGGATTCTTACTATCCTTAACCACCTTGGGAGGACAAGACTCCTCGAATGAGGATCTAATGTGTTCATGAAGAATACCAGCCTCCCTTTCCACTTCCTCTATGCCATCAGGGGCTTCTGATTGGATAGTCAGTTTATCTTCAATAATTCTAGAATATAAACCCCAATCCGCCCTCCTGGGATTCCTATAACTAGCCAGGGTAATTGGATCAATCCCCAGACTAAACCTAATCATCCTGTGATCGGAGATGGAAGCCTCAGGACTCACCCTCCAATCTTTAATCAGACCACTAAAATTCCTAGAAGCAAGGGAAATATCAATAACCTGTCTTCTAATCCTAGTAACAAAAGTGGGTTCAGTACCCCTATTCAGGACCTCTAATCGCGTACCCACCAGGAAATCCATGAGAGCGCGACCCCTACCATTGGTGTCGCTGCTACCCCAGACGACATGATGCGCATTCGCGTCACACCCTATTATAATAGGTATGTCATTGGTCTCCGAATACTGAACCAAACCCATGAACTCCTGAGGAGGAGGAGAGGGGCAATCATAGGGGAAGTAAGCCGAAGCCACAACTACGTCGCGACGACGCCCACCAACCCCCAGTCCAACCCTCACCGCCACCAAGTCCCGAGAGCAGAACTGTCGAAGCAGGACAGCATCGACACTCCGACTGGCAAGAATACATGCCCTAGGAATGCCCCCGCCATCCGCCACGAACAGTCTGCCATCAACCACACTCAATCCTCGAACCAAACCTTTAAAGGCATAAGGTTCTTGTATTAGAATAAAATATGTATGCAACTTAGCAATACAACGGCATAAGTTAGCCGTTGCATCTTTGCTATGCTGCAAGTTAACCTGAACCATTTCCACCCTGTCAATCATAGTAATAAGTCAACTAATGTAAGAAATGGAACTTCTGACAAACTTGGTAGCAGGCAGGAACAAAAATAAATGAATAATAATAAAATAAATAAATAAATAAATAATAATAAAATAAATAAATTTAAATAAATAAATAGACAAATAGATAAATATAAATAAATAAATAAACAAACAAATAAATATAAATAAATAAATAAAAATAAAAATACCTGCCTTACATATCTTTCCTTTTTCCTATGACCACGTTTCAGAAATCGCCGCAGGAGGACAAGTCCTCCGCGGCTCCTCCTGACACGTTCTCCTCCAGAGCAAGCCTTCCCTGCCTCTGGATATTTTTCCAGATTCCCACCCATTAGTGCATCCAGGCCCTGGTCACCCGACTCTGGATGTACAGAGGAATTACCCACACCACCGGTGGCCCCCTCCTCTAAGGGGCCCCCGGCTGACGAATTTAAAATTAAAAACATATAATAAATAAAATTAAAAATTCATCTCCAGAGCTCTCCACCCTCCACGGAGCCTCACAATTTGGGACGCTTTGAAGAAGCGCCAGAGCTACCCTAGAGATATAGCGCCCAGGGATTGTGAGCCATGGCCCACAATACCCGGGAGCTCACCCATGCGTTCTTTACGCTAGCCGATTGACCAGAGCTGGGTTAGGCTCTGGCCGCCTGTTTAGTGGAGTCAGGAACCAAAGTGGTGTGTTGGACTGCCAGGCACGCCGAGGAAACTTGCCTCCAGCGAGAACCTGCATCCTCAACCACCAGGACTTCCCTCCCCCACGACACAGGTATCCACACACGGCAAACATGTGGGTGGCACCAGCACGTGCCACTGGCGTGTAAGACTGTAACTATGTAAGTGTATAATGTTAAGGCGTTTAGGTGTAAGTGATGCAATATGAATTCCCACGGAGGCTCCGCAGCAAAAGAATTCGCTGCAAGAGATTCAGGCCGCACATAAATTATGGCGACCCAAACAGAGGGGCAAGAAGAAGAAAAAATCTCCACCACAAACCCTCACCCCCCCACACTCCTAAGGGGAAAACCACTGCACTGTTAGTCTGGAAATGGGGGGGCAACAGGATACCTATGATGGGAAGAAGGAAAAATGGGAGGCCGGAGGGGGTTACTCCGGTCCGTCAGTTTCCCGTCTGCCACCTCCCAAGGGAGGTGCCCGGACCACACCGCGTGGAGGTGGGGTTGACTTGGGGAGTTATAGCGGTCAGAGACGCACTAGGCACTCTGACCTATTCCCCTTGTGGTCCCACGAATAACCTTAATATCAATTTTTTTTTTTTTAATAAAGTTTCAAATATAATTGGTTCTGTTAAGATTCGAAATTTAAGGAACATAATTGGAACCATTTTTGAGAATTAGGCTAAAAATTGGGAAAGAAATCAATAATGTCGTCCTAAAGACGCCGGGACCACAATATCTCTTTTAAGTCACTGTGCATACAACCCCCATTAAAAACAGAAATGGATATGGATTTTGGTCGACAACTCATGTTGAAGACCATTCGTTAACATTTTGCTCTCATCTTTGGGACCTTAATAAACTTGTATTTTCGGTGGAACGTCATTTTCGAAAAATTGATAGATCGCAATTATTCCTCTTACAACAATAACATTTGCCCAACAGTAAGGAACACCTAAGCATCAGGAAGTTCCTGTTCACTGGAAATCCATATTTTGAGGTCCATTTAGAAAGAAAAAAATGTTCACTAGTGTGTAAAAGTAATATAATTCAACTCTAATTAGCCCGACATCCACGGCAATACGTGGAAACAAGATCAAAACGAATCCGAATACAACAGAATTAAAAGGTTATAGCGAACGGAACAGGGTAGAGAGAGGGAGATTTGACTTGAATTAAAATACAGTCTCAGTATTTGCCTTGTCACATTTTCGGATATTCATATAAATTAAGAACCAATTTTACGACTGCAGAAAAAATCTAATATTTAACTCGTGAGGAAGTATTTTTTACAACTTTTTCTAGATGGCGCAAAAAATAAAAACTCTGTACGCTAGGCTTGAAATTCCGTTTACGTTACACGACCGCATCTGTCACGAATGTTTTGGTTAAATTCCATCAACTAGATTTTTTAAACTTGGCACACACACGCACACACATAGTTTGCCATTATTGTATAATATTTCCAGGAAAATGGATGGAACTTGATCGCTGTATTCTGCAATATGTAGTGCGCTATCACCTACATACATTATGAGAATACATTAAATGCATTGCTAGAATTCCAAGGTAAATCGATTAATCGGATGTGCGATACAAAATAGATTTCTGAGGTTTTTTTTTTAATTTCCTGGAAAAAGGCGGGAACAGTTTTCATTACACTTGGTGCTAAGCTAACTGCACATAAATAAACCTTTCGCCTTTATTTTGTTACTTTTTCGAAAAAATTGTTGGTTGAGCTTACTGGGAAATCTATGAGTGTATATATGTTTGTTTTCAAACTGCCATTAAGTTTGAGTGAACGCTGACGACGGTGTTGCCGAGTTAAAACTATTGTATTAAAACTTACTTAGTATTATCTCCAACTAAAAGTTTAATTTCAAATTTGAAGAAAGTTTGTCAGTTAGAATTGTAAAATTAAGAGTTTTAATGGCAGCAAGTTGTTGCCAGTTTGTAGGCAGTGTTTTCTTTTTATATCATTTTGTAAAGCGCTGGCGAATCTATTCAAATTACTATTATTGTAAATTACATCTTGGCTGAATTCTGGAAACTGGGTATAGAGTGCGACCTGGACTGTGAGGTTGTGGACAATAGGACAACGGCTGTAGGAATGGGTATCCACCGAAAGTAATGATTTAGTTTTTGCTCAGCCAGCCAGCCATAGCTCCATGCATGTTTTGTAACAATATTAACAATACCCTTTGCTTTTATTACATCGCCATAACATCACCGCAGCATTAACGGCCCCCAGTAACAAATCTGTTGCGAAACAATCGCAAAACTTCGCTCTACTTCAATTCTCTTCGTACAAATTGATTGTTAAACTTTTTAACGAAATGTTTATTAATCTCCTTTATTTTCTAATCTTCTAACAGGTTGCAGAACAGCACCAGTATTGAGATAATCTCGCCACTTCCTCAGCCACTAGAATCTCACTTATTCCGAAAAAATCTTTCAAATAAAAGTGCTGAGACAATATGAGGGTAGGACATGAATTTTCAAGAAAATTGGGAAAAATGCCCATGAACAACCATTCGGTAAAGTCGCACTTCCGGTTGACGGGTTCTGACCGAAACTTAATGAAAGATTTTGTGCCCCTGTCCAAGACAGATGTCAAGTTTGAGTTTCCTGCGACTTTCCTTTATTGAGCTGTATTGTTCACACAGCTGTATTTGCTAAAAAGTATTTTTTTCAGAGAACTTAAAAACTTTCGTTTCCTATGAAAACAAATTTCGAAAATTTGGCCGGATTGCAATACTTTCTGTAATAGCATAAGAGAAAGCAACGGTAATGACCAAACTAATCAGCGTAGAGGAATGCATCTACCTTTTCCAGGAACACGTCACACTAAAAGGCAAATTGAGTCCGAACATATTCAAAACAATCATAATAACAATACGAAATATAGACAGTCAACTGTCAGACGATCAATGTTGCCAACTGTAAATAAAAGTTTTCCCTTCAGAATTGCTATTATTCCCAAGCGCCCAAATTGTACGCTCTAAGTAGGGCCTGTTAAATTCATTTTTATTAAATTGACCATTTTTGCTTTCGTTAAATTTTAGTGGATACGTATAAGCAACGAATTATCGCCTAAGAGAGTTCCAAAACGACCTAATTACCCTAAACGGTGGTAAGATTGGCGGGATGGGGCCGAAAGCCACAGAGCGTCTATAAATCAATGAGCCGCAGCAGCTCCTTCCCGCCAAGTTCAACCTAATTTCCTAACATACTTGTCTGTTCGCTGAGACAGCCCCCTCCTCCTCCTTGCTGCACCCTCACAAACAAAACCACTCTGAATCCAGCTGTTAAATTCATGTATACTTTCTACAAACTCCCTGTAAACTATTAAATTAATTAAAAATTCGTTTGTCAGAATCTACTTGATTTACTGAGGGAAGTGCAGAAATTATCAAATGATATTTCTCATTTAATGCTTTGAAGGAACTTAATGGTAATTGAAGAGACGTAGTTTTGTTGTTGGAAATATTCTTGGCATTTATATTAGGGGAAGTATTTATTTATGTATCGTGGCATCGCAAGTCCATCATGATGCTGTCGGTAGATATGGTCTAGGAGATCTAGGTCATTGACGAGTGAGAACAGTCGCCCAATGCACAACTCAGTTTACATTACTTTTCCCTTCGAGACCAAACCTGGTGAACTGTATCCACTAAATGCTTAGGAATTACCACCCGACTACAGCCCCAGCTTGCTCTACTCTTGCCTTTTTATAGGAACCTATAGGAGCAATAAGGCCTTTTTATTTATTGGAGCTGGTTCCGGCCAAACATGGTGACATCCGCTTTATATAGCAAAGTAGAACTAACACTTGTCCAGATGGTTGAGGAGAAATGAGCTCTGGCTGCAAGACGGTACACTGCTAGACACTAACCAGAACTATAGTCACCAGTTTTGCACCATTTCCAAAGTAGAAAATATTTGGCACCAGTAGATTTTTGTTGGCAAAATGTTTTCTAAAATGTGCTGAATAATATCTATTTTCTCTCACAGCTGTAAGAGAAATAACTTTCTAAACTGTGTTTTCTCAGATGAATGCTACAGATTCCCTGAATAGTACTAAACGAAAATATTGCTAGCTAATAGTTTATGAATATATATATACACACAAAATCTGTTTTTGTA
>JAAEAF010003989.1:0-32645 GCA_011037195.1 Triatoma infestans | reverse complement strand
TGTGTGTGTATGTGAACAGCATAGCTCAAAAATGAAAAACCGTAGAAAACTGAAACTTAATATTCCGTTTAGGTATCACCATGCGATCTGACTGTGCGTTATCTGTCAAAATTTCTGAACCGGAAGTACCACTTTACTAGTTGACTTTTTTACTTTTTTGCGTTTTTCTCAAAAATGGCTCCAAGGATTTTCTTGAAACTTGGGACATCAACTAAACATACAATGAGCTAAAACTTTTATTTGAAACATTTCTCCGAAAAAATTCATTTAAGGGTATTTTTGGGGAAGGGGAGGGGTAACGGCTTCCTCTAAAGTGCTGTTTCAGTTCATTATACCATTCTGTCATCTAAATAATGTTAATGACAATTCAATATGTTGTTGAAATTCCGAGTTTGAGAAAAATCGGAAAACCGGAAGTGCTTTTGTTTTAACACTTTACTAAATATGATTTTTTTCACTTTTTCGCGATTTTCTCAAAAATAGCCCCGACGATTGTTTTGAAACTACACATATAAACTAAACATTTAAAGATCTATAACTTTTATATAAAACATTTCTCTGGGAAAATTCATTTAAGGGCACTTTTAGGAGAGGGGTAGGGTTACAGCTTCCTCTAAAGTGGTATCATACTTGATTATACAATTCTATCATCCAAATGAAATTAATTAGAAATAAATAGTTGGCCAAAATTCCGGGTGTGAAGAAAATCAGTAAACCGGAAGTGCGCTTTTACTGAATAGTTTTTTTCAGTTTTTGACAAATTTCATTAAATTTGGTACACAAACTATAAAATTTGTCAATTATAATTTTGAGAACTGGAGTAAGAGAAAGTTGTGTGAGTGTTTGACACCAGATTTTTTTCTAAATGTTTCCTTGCCTTCATTTTTTTTTATTAATTGGAGAAATAAACTGATTATAATATGATAAAAATGATTTTTTTTTTGAGGAAACTATAGATCCCCTCAGTCATAACTTCTTTAAATGAACTTACTCGGCAGAAAGTTTCAAACAAAATTCATTATAGGTCCTCTGTATTTATAGTTAAAATACCAAATTTAAAGTAATCCGTCGGTGTTTTTAATGGTGAAAATACATAGAAAAATGAAAAAAAAACAAAACTGTTCAGTTAAAAATGCACTTTCGATCAATCGATTTTCTACAAAACTCAAAATAATTTTGACTAAATTCGTTAGTAACTAAAATAATCACTTTATAAGAAAAATATAAGGATAAAGAAAGACACGGCGGTTTTAACCGAAACCGTTTCACGAGTCGGTAACGTTTCAACAAACCCACATTGATCTGTTTTATTAAGAGCGATTTCGATGCAATGATCGATGCGGTTTGCAGTATGGATGACGTGATGTATTTTTGTCAATATTGTATTTGCATTGGAAAACTTAGGAAAAAAATCTGGTGTGAAACACTCACACAACTTTTTCTTACTCCAGTTCTCAAAATTTTAATTGACAAATTTTATAGTTTGTGCATCAAATTTAATGAAATTTGTCGAAAACTGGAAAAAAACTATTCAGTAAAAGTGCACTTCCGGTTTATTGATTTCCTTCAAACTCGGAATTTTGGCCATCTATTTATTTCTAATTAATTTTGTTTGGATGATAGAGTTGTATAATCAAGTTGATACCACTTTAGAGGAAGCTGTAACCCTACCCCTCTCCTAAAAGTGCCCTTAAATGAATTTTTCCAGAGAAATGTTTTATATAAAAGTTGTATATCATTGAATGTTTAGTTTATATGTGAAGTTTCAAGATAATCGTAGGGGCCATTTATGAGAAAATCGCGAAAAAGTGAAAAAAATCATTTAGTAAAGTGTTAAAACAAAAGCACTTCCGGTTATCCGACTTTTCTTCAACTCGGAATTTCAACAATGTATTTAATTCTAATTAACATTATTTAAATGACCGAATTATTTATTAAACTGAAATACCACTTTAGATGAAAACCTAACCCCACCCCTCTCCCATAAGTTGCCTTAAATGAATTTTCCCAGAGAAATGTTTCAAGTAAAAGTTGTAGCTCCTTGTATGTGTAGTTGATGTATCAAGTTTAAAGAAAATCGTCGGAGCCATTTTTGAGAAAATTGCAAAAACGTAAAAAAAAACACTAAGTAAAGTGGTACTTCCGGTTGAGGAATTTTGACAGGTGACCCACTGTCAGATGCTGTGATGATACCTAGATGGAATATCAAGTTTCAACTTTCTATGGGTTTTCGTTTTTGAGCTATGCTGTTCACAGACATACACAGACGCACACACACAGACCATTTGCTAAAAACCACTTTTTTGGACTCAGGGGACCTCAAAACGGATATTTCCGGTGAAAACTCGATATCGAAAATTTGACATGATTACAATACTTCCTCTTACTAGGAGTAAGAGAAAGTAATATAAGGGTAAAGACAGAGACACGGCGGTTTTAACCGAAGCCGTTTCACGACTCGGTAACGTTCAACAAACCCACATTGATCTGTTTTATTAAGCGATTTCGATGCAATGATCGATGCGGTTTGCAGTATGGATGACGTGGTGTATTTTTGTCAATATTGTATTTGCATTGGAAAACTTATAAAAAAAAAAAAATAAAACGAAGAATATGGATTTATTCAGTTATCAAAGAAAGGCAACAAAAAGGGCATTTTCATACGTTGTTTGCTGAAGTACAAAAAGGACGATGAAAAATTTTTCAACTTCACTAGGATGTCGCGATTGATGAGTTTAAACACATTTAAACACTCTTCGCTTAAATAAAACCGACTCGGTGCCTCACATCCTATTTAACTACCGCCGCACAAAACGCAACGGTCGACACCGACTCGTGAAACGCTTCGGCTAAAACCGCCGTGTCTGTCTTTACCCTAACCCCCACCTTATCCTTAAAAAAAAAAAAAAAACACCTTAAATAAATTTTCTCAAGATAAATGTTTCAAATAATAATTGTAGCATATAATTTGTGTAGTTAAAATGTCAAGTTTAAAGAAAATCATTCGAGCTGTTTACGAGAAAATCGCAAAAAATGACAAAAATGGATAAAAAAATCATTCAATAGTCACACTTCCGGTTGTATGAATTTTGACTCAAAACCTTATTATCTGCTTGCAGTGGTGATACACTAAACGGTACACCTAAGTTTAAGAGCTTCCGGCAATTTTTTTTTTGTTTTTTTTTTGACTTATTTTGTTTACACAAAACACACATACACACAGACGATTCGCTAAATTTAAACCTTTTTTTTTTCATAATCACAAACCTGATAACATATATTTCCGGTAAAACTGAAATTTCGATTTTTTTTTTTTTTTTTTTTTTTTTTATGATCACAACACTTCCTCTTATCCAGAAGAAAGAGCAAGTAAAATATTATATTGAAAATGTGGGTGGGTCCGCAATGTTGGATAACATCCAGTATTTTATAGGTCATAGTATACATATTGGTTTTATTCCTGACCGGTTTCGAATTTTCATCCAAAAGTCAGAGCAAATTCACCAAGTTCTTCTTGAAGAGATTTCACTTCAACGTAAGTTTCTGTTACACTCACACTTGTTGGTTTGTTGGTTGTATATTTGTGGGGAGGTTATAATATAAGGTTATCTTATCTCGATAACCTCATGTCATGTCAAATAATTATTTTATATGATTATCAGAAAATAGCAACAACAAAAAATAAATAAATAAAAAGCAATTTTTCTACCCCCTCTCCATACATTACTTTCTCCTCACATAACGGTCCCCCCTTCTCCTGGCTTTCTGCATTACAACATACCCCCTTTCATTACAGACTTAGCAGTCCCATAGAATAGAATAGAAGAATCGGGGGGGGGTGAGCCTCATTCCACTGCGACCTACAAATTGAGGTCTATTGTGGATCCCCTTAAGTTACAGAACAGCCCCCAGCTTTGCCCTCCTAATCAATCCTAGCAAAGCTGAGAGCGGCTCCGTCATGAAGCTTTCAGCTTCGGGATTGCCCGTCCCCAATTGAAGAAACCTAATCCTCGCCAGGCAGGCGCACTCACAAAGGATGTGCGCCGGGGTCTCCTCCTCTACCTTGCAGAATCGGCATACCGCACTATCCGCAAGTTGTAGGTGGTGCATGTGTCTATTCAGCCTACAGTGCTCTGTTAGTAGACCCACAATTAATTAACCTTATATCCCTTCGGGTTTGGCTCAGTAGGTCTTTGGTAAATTTAGGCAAATGTCTTTTAATGAAGAGCTTTGCCTGCCTCTGTCCTGGTGTTCCCTCCCACCAACGCAGACGCTGATCTTCTATCCACCCCTTGATAGAAGTTTGGATGAGGCTCCTGGACAAGCCGCAGAAGGGTTCGGGGCCTATAAAGGTATCCTGCGAGCCCTCCCTCGCTAGGGCATCCGCCCTCTCATTGCCCAGGAACCCCTAGCAGTCCCATTGTAATCGCACCTATGCATTTTTTTTTTTTTGTGTTTTTTGTTATAATTTTTTCTCCTTAATTTTGTATTCTTCCTGAAGAAGGCAAACAAAGTTTGTGTTAACGTCGAACTTGTTAATCATTAAAAAACAATTACAAAATTACTTGTTTGGTTTTTTTTTTTTACCTTGAATTGGCCGAGAAGCCAACTTATTCTTGTTTTCATAATAATTATTTTAATGAACATGTGGGTAGGTCCTCATTAATTACAGATCTTGCTCAAACTGGCCTCCACCATTACAGATGCATAGACATGCTCTTTCCTGCCAATTGTACCTTACGGCCAAAGAAATTATATTCGGCTTTAATCGAGTTACAGGCATCTAATATAATATTCTCTGCTTTAGTTCATCTACAGATGCAATCCCGGATTGATTCTGATACATTATTATCATTTTGAAATTTCTTATAAGAATCATGTTTTCATTTATAACTTGTAAAATATCGCTCACAGAAAAAAAAAAAACCGTTCAAGTAAATTATTCTTACAAAAGAATAGAGGAATCTATTTCTTAAATAAAAACCACACCTGCCCATTTGAAAAATAAAGTTGGTGCCAGTATCTCGCTTCTGGAAGCACCAAAACAAATTTGGTTGTCTAACAAAAAAAAACTACAGGGATACGTATTTTTTTAGTTTTTTTTTTCTAGCTATCTTAGTTTCCGAGAAAAAGTCGTTTTATCCATATTACCTTGGGTCACTCTGTATATAACCAACAAGTGTGAGTGTAACAGAAACATTACGCTGAAGTGAACTCGCTACACGAACTTGGTGAATTTTCTCTGACACAATTGATGGAAAATCTGAAACCGGTCAACAACAAAATGAATATGCATGCTACAACAGGTAAAAATACCGAAAAATATTATATGTTAATGAATTTCTGAGTTGGGCAACAAACACTAAATTAAATTAGTCAATTACAATTTTAATTAAATTTGGTAATGATATTAATTTAGTTTGTTAGTAAAGTAATACAATAACTTAATTGAATTAATTCCTATTTTATTTTCAAAGTAAATGTTTGATTAAATTTTTAATGAAATGAATTTAGATTACAAAAATAATTGTATTTATCTCTAACATACATAATTATTGCGCCTACCACTAAATATAGGAATATCATTTTATAATTACCTTAATTACTTTAAATTATGTGAATTAATTTAATCAAAAAATTTAATTAAGTTTTAATCGAAGTAAATAATATTTAATTTTAATAAAAATATCTGATGTGAAATACTCACACAACTTTCTCTTACTACAGTTTTCAAAATTGTAATTATGGAGAAAATCACAAAAACTGAAAAAAGTGTTCAGTAAAAAAACAAAACTTCCGGTTTACTAATTTTTCTTGAAACACGGAGTTTTGGCAATCTATTTATTTCTAATTAATTTTGTCTAGATGTAATTGTATAAAGTAACTAAGATAGCACTTTAGAGGCATACATAACCCAACCCTTTAAACCAGTTTAAAACCCCTTTAAACGAGTTTACCTGGAGAAATGTTTCAAATAAAATTTTTAGCATTTTATATATGTACACATATACATATATTATGTTCACGTAATTTGTTTAAAGAAAATCGTTGGAGCCGTTTTAGAAAAAATAGCAGAACATTGAAAAATACTTTTCATTAAAAACTCACTTCCGGTCATCTGATTTTTTTCTTTTTCAAACTCGGAATTTCAACAACATATTTAATTCTAATTAATATTATTTAAATAATAGAATTGTGTAATAAACTGAAATAGCATTTTAGAGGACAATCTAACCCCACCGCCCCCCCCCCAAAGTGCGCTTAAATGTATTTTTCCGGAGAAATGTTATAAATATAAATTGTAGATCTTTGTATGTGTAGTTGGATATATCTAGTTTAAAGAAAATCGTTGGAGCCATTTTTAAGAAAATTGCAAACAAATGAAAAAAAATTATTCAACAAAGGTAGTAACTTCGATTGAGGAATTTTTTGACGGATAACGTACTGTCGGATACAATGGTGATACCCAAACAGAATATTAAGTTTGGCGATTTTTTTTTGTTTTTGAACTATACTGTTCACGTACACACATACACACACACACAACACACACCACACACACACACAGAGAACCCATTTGCTAAAAACCACTTTTTACTTTCTCTTAATCCTAAGTAAGAGGAAGTATTGTAATCGTGTCAAATTTTCGATATCGAGTTTTCACCGGAAATATCCGTTTTGAGGTCCCCTGAGTCCAAAAAATTGGTTTTTAGCAAATGGGCTGTGTGTGTGTCTGTATGTATGTATGTATGTATGTGAACAGCGTAGCTCATAAATGAAAAATCGCAGAAAGTTCAAACTTGATATTCCGTTTCGGTATCACTATGTGATCTGACAGTACGTTATCTGTCAAAATTCCTCAACCGGAAGTACCACTTTACTAGTTGGATTTTTCACTTATTTGCGATTTTCTCAAAAATGACTCCGACAATTTTCTTTAAACTTAGCACATCAACCACACATATAAAGAGCTACAACTTTGATTTGAAACATTTCTCCGAGAAAATGCACTGAAGGGCACTTTTGGAGGAGGGGTGGGGTTAGATTTTTTCCATCTAAAGTGCTATTTCAGTTTATTAGAAAATTCTGTCATCTAAATAATGTTAATTAGAATTAAATATGTTTTTGAAATTCCGAGTTTGAAAAAAATCGGATAACCGGAAGTACGTATACTTTACCACGTTACTAAATAATTTATTCACTTTTTCGCAATTTTCTAAAAAAAATGGCTCCGACGATTTTTTTTGAAACTTTTAATATAAACCAGACATACAAAGATCTACAACTTTTATCTAAAAAATTTATCCGGGGAAATTCTTTTAAGGGCACTTTTAAGGGAAGGGTGGGGTTACAGCTTCTTTCTAAAGTGGTATCATAGTTGATTATACAATTCTATTATCGAAACAGAAATAATTATAAATAAGTAGATGACCAAAATTCCAAGTTCTAAGAAAGTTAGTAAACCGGAAGTGCGCTTTTACTGAACAATTTTTTTCAGTTTTCGACGAATTTCGTTATAATTGGAACACAAACTATAAAATTTGTCAATTAAAATTTGGTGAACAGGAGTAAGTGAAAGTTGTGTGAGTGTTTCACACCAGATTTTTTTACCTTATAAAACTTCAAAACGGATATTTCCATTAAAACTCGAATTCGAAAATTTGACACGATTACAATTGAATACTCCCTCTTACTAGGGAGTAAGAGGAAGTAAAAATTGTCCGAAAAACTATGTTTTGGAGAGAGAGAGAATAGTAAATTTGGGTTTCAAAAGATTTTGAAAAATAAACTTTTGCTTTTAATTTTGTTTTTCCTTAAGAATAAATCCTGAAATCGTGACAAATTTTATAAAATTTTATTTTCATGGGAATTAAATAAATAAATAAAAATATTAGTAAATATTTGAAACCTGCGCTTGCGCATAGATATGTTTATTGTGTGAGCAAGCGAATGAGGAATCAAAACACCTTATTTTATATACGAATAGGTGATGGGAATTATAATTCTTAGTTTTTCGGGTGAATGATCTACCTGATTTACAGAAACGTAGAAAACCGTAAATGTAACATTTCCTGCAAAATGTTTCAAATAAAAATGACACGATTTATAGAAGGACAGTTGCAGACCAAGTTTAAAAATAAAAAAACGTTGAAGCAATTGGTCATGATAATTCCAAAAAAAAACGATTTCTGTAATATGTGCATTTCCACACTTCCCATTAACTGAAATTCTTAAAATTTCGAATTCTAGCAATATACCATGTCATAAACATGCTGGTAGTGTCCGTGCTTTTAGGCGTTTCAAAGAAAATTGATATGCCTTTATATGTATAAGATAGCTGGTGACGTGATGTTCACTTTGATGATGTATGACACTTTGATCTTCGTGTCGGATGCGATGGTGGTACCTAGATTAGATTGAAGAAACGGGGAGGGCAAAGCCTCATTTCACTGCAACCTGCATAATGATGATGATACCTAAATAGAATAAAAAAATTTGACATCCCAACGATTTTGGTTTTTTGTTTTTTTTCTTTTGGATATATGTTGTTCAAAGTCACGGACATAGAAAACTACCCTCTCACATACTTGGGTTTAAAAAAAATATTTTCGTTTCGTATTCAAAGGCTCTCACAATACTTATTTCCTGTAAAAACCCAAATTAACGATATTCTCAAAAATGGCTCTATTGATTTTCTTTAAAACTTCGTATACTAACACATATAGGTTATAAATTGTGCACGCTCCCAGGAAGCGTACAAGGAAGTTGTGATGATAGAAGTGAATGCATAGACGCAAAAATAATGAATGCGGGAGCAAATAAAAAAAAAAAAAGATAATTAATAATAATAATAATAATAAACAAAGAATGAAATGATAAATGTTCTGACTCACCTAATGAAGAGGAGTTGCATAGATAGTGAGGGATCTGAGGAAAGCTAAAGGTTCAGCTGAGAGATGCTGTACCACTAAGTGATGTGTTAAGAGATGTGTACAGCTGAGTTTAGCAGAAGAAGAAGAAGCATACAGTTAGTAATTCGGCGGAATTAAGGTGCAGCAACTAGCAGTTGTAATGCTCAATAAACAGAACCAGGTGCAAAATGACGGTGGCAGGTTTAAATAAATATCACCAACAGAAGAAGCAGTAAATTGTGGAACACAAGTGACTTGCAAAAACTGAACAGAATGAGTGCGTAACCTCAAGGAAGAACGGAAGTAGAGGGGGAAGAATGAGTGAGAAAAGATGATGTAAATATTTCTGGAAATAAACAGCAAAGAAGCATAATAGGGAACTAAGTGAGAGGGCAGAAAGAAAAGAGTAGATGGAAAGAATTAGCAATCAGTGAAGTTAGCAGGAAAGGATGAATTAGCAATAATCGGGATATAGGTGGGCGCTCATGTAAGAGACGAGAAACAAACCCAACCGACAGACATACAACTGAACAAATTGATTTTGTGTTTTCTGGGCAAGCGATGACCTTAGGCGTGGCACTTCAAAATATCTTTCTTAATTTTATTGTAATGTGACCCACTTTAAATCCGAGCAGTGGCGAATGGGGCTGCGACCCACCCCTGTTCGGTAACTCGATCTGGTATACAGATGGATCCAAAACTCCAACTGGGGTCGGAGCTGGTCTACGGGGGCAGGCCTAAAGTTGAAATTAAGGCAAGCCTAGGGAAGTACGCCACGGTCTTTCAGGCTGAAGTCGTGGCGTTACAACTCTGCGCTAGGGAGATTATAAGGCAAAGGATAGTGGGTAGAAGAGTGGCCATATACTCCGACAGTCAGGCAGCCCTGAAGGCACTTTCCTCACACCAAATAGTCTCAAGACTGGTGTGGGACTGCCTACTTGCCCTCACCGAGGTGGGTACTCGGAATAAACTGACACTCGCCTGGGTGCCGAGACATGCGGGGTTCCTGGGCAATGAGAGGGCGGATGCCCTAGCGAGGGAGGGCTTTATAGGCCCCGAACCCTTCTGCGGCTTGTCCAGGAGCCTCATTCAAACTTCTATCAGGGGGTGGATAGAAGATCAGCGTCTGCGTTGGTGGGAGGGAACACCAGGACAGAGGCAGGCAAAGCTCTTCATTAAAAGACATTTGCCTAAATTTACCAAAGACCTACTGAGCGAGACCCGAAGGGATATAAGGTTAATTGTGGTTCTACTAACAGGGCATTGTAGGCTGAACAGACACATCTACATTCTGCAAGGTAGAGGAGGAGACCCCGGCGCACATCCTTTGTTAGTGCGCCGCCCTGGCGAGGATTAGGTTTCTTCAATTGGAAACGGGCAATCCCGAAGCTGAAAGCTTCATGACGGAGCCGCTCTCAGCTTTGCTAGGAGTGATTAGGAGGGCAAAGCTGGGAGCTGTTCTGTAACTTAAGGGGATCCACAATAGACCTCAATTTGTAGGTCGCAGTGGAATGAGGCTCCCCCCCGCTTCTATTCCATTTTAACCCATTTCAAAGAGAAATTTCAGATAAACCAATCTCAACTTTGTAATATGTAATAAATAAGATAAAATATTGAATCGGTCTCCTAATGGAAACGAACGATATAAGATGTTAAACTGAAAAAGTAGTCCTATATTGGTATTCAGGAAGTGTTACTGTAACCCAGTTACAGATTATCCTAATGGATATAGATGATTCTAAAGGTTACGAATTAAGAAATATTCTTAAACTACCTGTAGAATTTGAATTCACCGTATGGCAATATACAGTTACGGTTTTTGCAAGTGCAATTATTGTTAAATTATTTATTAGCTAGGGTTCCCGTCTTTAACACGTTGTTTTATTGCATACAAAAAAAATGTGCTGTTGAATACTCAGTCTACTTTCTCTGGCTGCAATTCTTATAATTCTAAACTGAAACTTTTATTCAATTAAATTTTGCCATACTGTTAATTTAATTAAATTTTAGTTGCCGTCAATCTTTCTTTTGCGCAGGACCTCAAAGAAAGATTTCATGTCTCAGGGTTCCCTAAATACAATACGATGAATTAATATGGCTTGCCTTTTTTACTGCACATATTGTTTTTGTTCACATAAATTCATTCATGCGAAATCCTAGTAAATGTGACTTTTAATACGTATGGTTTAGAGAAAAAAGCTTTTTGTGATGAATTTAAGACATCAATTATATTTATGATGTAAATTTGTATAATGAACAAATTAACGAAATGAAATACGAATTAGGAAAAATGACACAAAATTATGGAGCTTAAAATAATTCTCACAATTCAAAGAGAGTTGCATAAAAAAATCAAATTTCTGAAATAATATTTCATAATTTCTTGAATTATGTGTGTTGGAAGAAGCAAAATGGAAAAATAGAAATCTGGATACTCAACTTTCTCTTACTCCAGTTCTCAAAAAATGTAATTGACAAATTATATAGTTTCTGTACCAAATTTAATGAAATTCGTAAAAAAGTGCAAAAAAAACTGTCCAGTAAAAGCGCACTTCCGGTTTACTAATTTTCTTGAAACACCGAATTTTGGCCATTTATTTATTTCTAATTAATTTTGTTTGGACGATAGAATTGTATAATCAACCTTGATAGCACTTTAGAGAAAAATATAACTCCACCCATCCCCTAAAAGTGCCCTTAAATGAATTTTCCCAGAGGAATGTTTCAAATGAAAGTTGTAGTTCTTTGTATGTGTAGTTTATATGAGAAGTTTCAAGAAAATCGTCGGAGCCATTTTTGAGGAAAATCGCGAAAAATTCAAAAAAAATCATTTAGTAAAGTGGTAAAGTAAACGCACTTCCGAACATCCAATTTTTTTCAAACTCGGAATTTCTGCAACACATTTAATTCTAATTAATATTATTTAGATGATGAGAAATGTCTAATAAACTGAATAGCACTTTAGAGGAAAACTTAATCCCACCCCTCCCCCATGAATCCCCCTTAAATGAATTTTTCCAGGGAAATGCTTCAAATAAAAGTTGTAGCTCATTGTATGTGTAGTAGATATACCAAGTTTTAAGAAAATCTTCGGAGCCATTTTTGAGAAAAACGCAAAGAAGTAAAAAAACTAACTAGTAAAGTGGTACTTCCGGTTGAGGAATTTTGACAGCTAACGTACTATCAGATCCCATGGTAATACGTAAACGGAATATCAGGTTCCAACTTACTACGGTTTTTTGTTTTTTAGCTATGCTGTTCACATACATACATAAACACACACACACACACACACACACACACACACACATATATGCACGGACTTTTTGGACTCAGGGGACCTCAAAACGGATATTTCCGGTGAAAACTCGATATCGAAAATTTGACACGATTACAATACTTCCTCTTACTAGGAGAAAGAGAAAGTAAAAATGATTTGGAAATATATTTTAGATTTTAAATATAATCAGTTTTAAAAGGAAATTTGGTACGTTGGCTGGCAAAGGGTCAAAACACAGGTACAAGACATCGTTACAAGAGAGGTCGCACAACTCGGCCACTGTTTGTCTTTTAACCCTTTCTATAAAGTATATAAAAAAGGGCAGGTTTTATCTACCAACAGCATTATTGTTTCATCAGTAGTTTTAACAGAATTCAACCAATAACATACGTCGCATTCAGAACGTCACTCTCTCATTTTAAATTCAGTGTTGCCAATAAGTGTTTAATTTGAACATTTGTGTTTAAGAAAAATTTAAGTGGATGAGTTTCAATATATTTATAAGCTTATTAAACTTGTGAAGTATTTAAATTCATTTAGAGATAATATATTTATTTTAAGTGATTTCTTACTTATTTCTTCATACATCTCTCTTCACTAAAACATATTCACTACAACACTCGTGCTACACTACAACAAACAACATAAACACAAATCCAACCAAATTCATTACATATAATAGGAAAAATGAAGTATCTATAAATTTTGAATAGGTCTGTATAATGGATCGAATCGTAAACTAATCATTCGTTGCCATAAATTAACTGCATTTTCCCTCAAGGCTGTAGAGCGACAAACAAAGGAGCGCATCTAGGAACTGGAAGGAGAAGTTAAAGAGTATAGGGGTTAGTCGTTTATAAGTCGATAGGCATTAGCCAATCGCTTGTATAAAAAAAGCGATCTAAAAACATTGAGTCACCGTTCAACATATTTCTTTCTCACCTACCGTCACTTTGCCAGCCACTGTGTCACTCTCTTCTGACGCTACCATTTTCTCACTCTAAAATATTACACTGTAAAGTCTTTTCAATGTTTTATTATTCCCACTTAATACAAACTTCAGAAAAACTAACTTAACTCAACATAAGTATTTTGTCTTCTGATTAACCACTGAAAACGTCCAATACATCTGTGTTTTGTTTCCTATTTTTACTATTTAATTACTTAATGGAATCTATTACTTTCATTATTAATTTCAATTAATTACTTTCATACTATTATATCTCATTTGTTTGTGGTTCCTTATCCAACATCTCACGGCCCTTCCGCGGGCCTCACATGGGGAAGTTCGGTTTAGAGGGCAATACTATTCTATCCTTAAAATAAACTTACTCATTAAAAAAAAATACACCGAAATGATATAATTTTTATTAGTATACCATGTTAAAGGCTCATGGAAAACTAAAAAACTTAATCAAGAATATTCAGTCCTTCAGTCAACCGATTTTATTCAAACAAGAATTTTGTATTACGTAACATTTTTAATATGGAATTAATCTCTGTCAAAAAGTATTAAAAAACGAATCTTCTACTCAATAATAGAAGGAATTCTCGCATATGGATCAGAAACCTGGGCTATTACAAGGAGAATGTGCGCAAATATAAGTACTATAGAAATGGGTTATTGGTGAAGGTGTTTGATAAAAAACGAGAAGAGATAGAGTAAGAAATGAAGATATAAGGAAGGAAATGTAAGTTAAGGAGACTATGGAGGGGAGATTAGGAAAAGGCAAGTGAAATGGTATGGACACCCCAGAAGGATGCCCCCAGAAAGATGGCTAGAGATGGTGAGAAAGTGGAGTCCGGAGAAAAATAGAAGACGAAGAAAACCAGCCCGAAGATGGGAAGAGCATATAGAAGAACAAATGGCTGGTAGAGGACTGCGAGAAGGTGGCTGGTGGGAGAGAGATCTTTGGAGGGACAATTTGACCTGACGGCAACCCAGTAGAAGGGAAACGTCTGGAAAGTGAAGTGAAAGAAACTTTTTTAATTCTTATTAACATTAAACAGGTGGCAGAGCTATGAACTCGCACTCAAGTGGAAAATCCAATGTCACACCTTCACCAGGGCACCTAATTTAGCATCAGAGACATTTTCCTGGTAGTCTGCTTCATTTTGTGGTCTACTACCGGTTTCGGGCGTTCGCCCATCTTCAGGATACGTTTGTCAGACAGTGTGAAAACCCAAACTTGCACAGAGCAAATTCAGTTTATACACTGACCCCTCATTTAGAACAATGTTTCTAATAAAAGTGAGAAAACTACATGTCAGTAATAGGTATAATTAATTTAAAGCAAATCATTGGAGCTGTTCAATCAACAGAAATTAGAAAAACCCGTACAGTAAATTAGTACTTGTAGTTGGCAGATAAATTCAATGTCCAAAAAGAAATACTAAATTAGTGCTTCCTGCGATTTTTCGGTTATCATCAATATTATTCGAATAAATAAAGAAACAAAAAACACATTTGAGAGTTTTATGTTTCTTTAAAAACACACTTTTTAGAGATTTTAGTTTAACTCAATCGTATATGTCCAAGGATAATTGAATTCTGAAAATTTGATACTATCTTGGTATTTGCTTGTAAATCAATTAGAGAAAGGAAAAAAACCTGGTATGAAACACTCACATGGTTTTTCTCTTAATCGATTTGAATTAATGAAATAATGCATGCTATTACGAATTATGGCCCACTTTTTGAGTATGTATTTACTTACAAACTTTTTTCTGATATCAATTTAAATGGTTAACAAACTGAATAAATTTTGATTTATTAGTTTAGAAAAATAACTAATCAATATTGTATAATAATCTGTTTTCTTAAAAAAAACTGTTTTTGTATTTTTAATTAAGACTTCCACATTAATCACCTACCGTATTAGATAAGAGATTTTCTAGAATCTTAAGCTATCTTCTCTATTGCTATAAAGTTCTTTAAATGGATAGCCAGGAAAGATTGTATAATTTTAATCAACGTTCACTGAGAAATGATGAGTCGCCTAATTCTAATACCAATGTCTTTGCTATTGAAAATAGGTTTGATTAATTTTGAACGGAGTGGCTTCCTTACCCAACGCCGCCTACAAAAAGAGTTTTCTTCACAAATCCTTTTGGAATATTGAATGAGTTTAGTCACTCTCCTAATATTTACTCTCTCTCTCTCTCCTCTCTTGCTTTCTCTTTAACTCAAAAACACTGTTTTATGCAAATACGGAGTGATAGATTTTTCAGACATTGGAAAAAGAAATGGGGGAATGGAAAGGAAGTAGGTGAAAAAGTGTCTTTCTTGTTCATTCCACTTTATTGATTTTAAAACTTTACCAAGGACGGGCTTATGCTAATGAATTTTATTAACATTTTATGTATATTGTTACGTAAGTCTCTTTAGCTGCTTAAATCAAATTTATATTAAAGTTAATTTAGATATAACGCCACCCATCCATCTTATGACAGATTGCTTGGTTTATAAGGAAAATTAGGGTTTAAGGTGTTAAACCCTAATTTTCCTTATTACATTAAGGTGTTAAACCCTAATGTACCTTTGGTCGGAACAAGATATCTGTGGAAGAGAGTAAGGCTGTTTCCCTTTAAGGTTATGGTCCGATTTGTTCGGACTACAGTGAATCTCAGAAGGGTTAGATCCGTATCTGGATCTCTATTCTAGACCCGTGATTGTTGTTGTTTTTCTTTGGGTCCAGTGGGCTTTGGATAGCGTATGGTTTGGTCCATTCCCACAAGCGAATAATTATAATTGTAGATATAATCGTAAACTTTATTAACAGTTTTAAAATAGGGTGTTTAGTGAGAATAAATGCGTTTTACTAGTTTTAGATTGCTATAATTTTAATCTTCATTATAAAAAAATGAAGAATTTGGATAATTTAGAACTTTATAGAAGTAAATAAATGTAAAAACAATCATTTCAAAGTTGTAGAACATTCCAGAATTTTGTTAGAATTATTCGGACTTTCATCAAATGTTCTATTTTGTTCTTAATTTGGTATATAAGCACTCCAATCTTTATTTTAGCTCTGGAAATGTTGTGGCAAAAATTTATGTATTTATTTATTTATTATTTATTGAGATGGAAATATTTATTGGTATGAAAGCTTGTTTCAGTATGAACGTATTTATTGGTATGAGTGGGTTATTTGTTGTGACTTTTATAGGATACAAAGTTAATATAAAGAAATAATTAGGACACTAAAACTAAATAGTCTAATTGTTGTACTTTTATTGGATTTTATAAATCTAGCTTATGAATGTAGAAACATAATGGCTATAGCTGAGAAGCTAATGCGAAGTTATATAGGGCGAAAAGCATTATTGATACGGTTGTCTGTTCTAAAATGTCTAGAGTGAATTGTAAATAACTAGGATTGTAGTTGGTTTCTAAGTTTAAAATTTTAACTTTTATTACGTTTATTTGTATTTGTGCGCCAGGGGACAGAGCCTCCTTCCGGATTGAGGGACAGAGTCCTCTAGTATATATTCATACTTTTTATAATAGTCATTGTTAATTGTTTTTTCTGATATTTTTTAATAAAGCAACAAAAAATGGCAATATGTAATCATGCCAAAAGCTATTTCTTTTGGGATTTTCCATATTTTTGTTGTTCCTTATCGGTTTCGGATTTTTATCCGCGTCAAAGTAAGGCTAATCATGTTCATATAAAAAGCTGACTTTATATCAACTTTGTTGATGTACAACTTTGTTGAATATGTGAATGCACAGCTTTTTATTAGTTTTGTTCGAATCATTCCCCGAATAAAAGTTTACGAAATTTAATAAGAGGGTGATCTTTGCAAGCTGACTCTTTATATCAAAAGTATGCATGCTACGATGGATAAAATCTTACTATTTCATGCTTAATAATGAATGCAACATAGCGAAATTAAAGAAGTATATTTCATGTCCACAAAACTTACCTCATTATCTTTATCAGCATCTTTAATATGCTGCGCAATAAAACGGACACCTTCTAATGCAGAAAGTACACCAGGTGACATTGTTCGTGGAAGCATATTTTCACGATCGGCAGCTAAAACAGAAGAGAAGGACACTTTTTATTTTAGTCGGTAAGTCGATGTACAACTTTTTAGAATATGTGAAAGCATAGGTTATTATTAGTTTTGTTCAAATCATTCCCTGAATAAAAGTTTACGAAATTTAATAAGAGGGTGATCTTTGCAAGTTAAACTTTTCTCATTCTGCCTCAATATGAATTTTATAAGCGACATATGTGACACATATATTTAAATGTGACAAATCAGCTGTTATAATAATAATAATAATAATAATAATAATAATAATAATAATAATAATAATAACAATAATAATAATAATAATAATGTATTTATTATTGATCAATTACAAAAGCCACTATTTACAAATAAACGGATTCATACAAAGCATGGACAATAGTCCATCTGCTAATCAGCTGTTATCTAACGTAGTATTTATGTAAAATATTGTTTATGTCATGAATACTTACAATTAGTGAAATTTTTTTATGATGAGTAAAGTTAGTAATTTCAAATCTAGTTAATAAAGAATTCCTTTTTCTTCACTACAATAACCAGATAGATAAGGACAGACCAGGGGACACCTTCACCTGGCAGTTCTCACTGTTATACCGAAATATCGACGGATCTGAGACAGTGAAAGAATTCAAAGCCGGAATTTATAATCACAAACATAAAACAGGCCAGCTTTAAGAAACGCGGGGCACTCACTACGAAACATTCTCCGCGGGGCCCCCTTAAAAAATTAAAGTATATATTCAAGCTATTGACGAATATACTGGGGCATTTTGAAGTTTGCTGCGCCCCTTCAAAAAAAAACAAAAACAAAAAAAATCTGATGCGAAACACTCATACAACTTTCTCTTACACCAGTTCTCAAAAATTATAATTGACAAACTTTATAGTTAATGTACCAAATTTAATGAAATTCGTCAAAAAACAGAAAAAAACTATTCACTAAAAGCGCTTTTCCGGTTTACTAATTTTCTTGAAACTCGGATTTTTGGCCATCTATTGATTTCTAAATAATTTTGTATGGATGGTAGAATTATATAATCAACTATGATAGCATTTTAGAAAAACACATAATCCCTGCTTCCTCCCCTAAAAGTGCCCTTAAATGAATTTTCTCCCGAGAAATGTTTTAAAAAAAAAGTTTTAGAACTTTCTTATGTATAGTTTATATAGAAAGTTTCAAGAAAATTCTCGAAGCCATATTTGAAAAAATCGCGAATAAGTGAAAAAAAAAAAAATCATTTAGGAAAGTGGTAAAGTAAACGCATTTCCGGTCATCCGATTTTTTTCAAACTCGGTATTTCAACAACATATTTAATTCTAATTAACATTATTTAGATAACAGAATTGAATAATAAACTGAAATAGCACTTTAGATGAAAACCTAACCTCATCCCTTCCCCATAACTGCCCTTAAATGAATTTTTCCAGAGAAATGTTTCAAATAAAAGTTGAAGCACGTTGTATGTGCAGTTGATATACCAAGTTTGAAGAAAATCGTCGGAGCCATTTTTAAGAAAATCGCCAAAAAAACTAGTAAAGTGGTACTTCCTAACTAGTAAAAGTTTGAGCACGTTGTATGTGCAGTTGATGATATACCAAGCTTAAAGAAAATCGTCGTAGTCATTTTTGAGAAAAACGCAAAATAGTAAAAAAAAAAAAACAACTAGTAAAGTGGTACTTCCAGTTGAGGAATTTTGACAGATAACGGACTTTCAGATCCCATGATGATACTTAAACGGAATATCAAGTTTCAAATTTCTACGATTTTTCGTTTTTGAGCTATGCTGTTCACATACTCATACACACACACCATTTTTTAAAAACCACTTTTTTTGAACTCAGGGGACCTCAAAACGGATATTTCCGGTGAAAACTCGATATTGAAAATTTGAAACGATTACAATACTTCCTCTTTCTAGGAATAAGAGAAAGTAAAAAGAAAAAAAAAGTGCAACACATACAGGCAAGGTTGGTTAGTATAACCCTTGGAGTTAAAGCGCTAAGGGAGGGGAGCCTACCTAGTTATAATTAGAAAAAATTACCATATTCTAACACAATAACAAACATATGCCTATACAAATTTTAACCGCAATACAATCGTAATTTTTATGTGATTTTTCGCCAGGCTTAAGATTTTTTAAGATTAAGAAGAAAATGGTTAAAATTACTTTTTTTTAGAAAAACGACCAAACTGAAAGAAAAACCCCAACCATTCCGTGAAGTCGTAATTCTGATTGACAGATTTTTTTTATCAAAATCTCTATTTCGGATTCTAGATAGAAATTACTTATTTTCTATTTTCCACTTGAAGTATAAATACAAATCATCACCAACTTTGGCCGCTAATGATGTTTTAGAAATGGGACAATGCAATAATAGCAGTGCTAGTAATTGGGTGTGCAAATCTCTCGAGGACAGTTTTATTACTTAGTTTGTGTGAAAAGATGGGCAACTTTAGATAGAATACGAGAGTCTATATGTATATATGTGTGTGTGTGTGTGTGTGGATTTGCGTATGTATGTGATTCTATGTCTGAGGGCGTGGATTTAATGTGACTGTATGGTGCGCATATGTGTGTATGTGTGTACGTCTACTGCTTTTATACAGAAAGAAGCATTACAAAGGCTTTCTGGTATGGAGAAATGGAAAGGAAGTGCGAGAGGAAAGGCTAGAAGGATATACGTATAAGAAAGACTGTAGAATAGAGAGCAACGTATTGTGGCTTAGTTGCACAGTACAATGAATGAGCTTTGGCCCTATTCTTCAATCGAATTCCCCCCCCCCCCACCATATCCTTATGAAAGCCGTGTAGGCTCGGATGGCTCTTAATTTTCCTTCCTATTCTCTGTATACCATCATCATTTGGTACTGACTTCACACATCTTTTTTCTTTCGACAAATAATAATTAAAAAAAAATATATATATTTCTTCACTTCTTATTTGCTTATTATTTCTTTATTCTCTGTTTGGAATTGTATAATCACCTTTTTCTTCATCAAATCATTCCTAAAAGTATCTTTATCACTTATACTTTAATTATATTTTTTGAATAACAGTTTGCTGTTTATGAATTATTTCAAAATGGATTATTCATTCATTACATTAAGCATCAGAAATTATTTTCCGTGATAGCCTGCTTCTTTTTTGTGGTCATCGCCCGATTTCGAGCGTTTGCCCATCATCGGAATATTTTTGTTAAAACAGTGTGATGATAACAACTAAATTTGCTCTGTGCAAGTTTATGTTATCTCATTGTTTTGACAAAAACATCCTGATGATGATGGATGAACGCCCCGAAACCGGTCGATGACTACAAAAAAAAAAAGCAGGCTATCAAGGAAAATATCTCTGATGCTTTCCAGCTTTGCGGAACTAATTACAAAATATTTAAGCAGTTGTCATTTGTCGGCGCTAAATATTATAATATTACACATTTCTGTTTATTAAAAAAGTAAAAAAAAATCTGGTGTGAATCTGCCGTATACCAATCAAAAGCCATGTTCTTTAGGACTGGACAGAGCGGATTCACTCACCATTTCTCTTCTGATACCCAGCTTCGAGGAACAGTTTTTAATCATTTCATCCCTGGGAAAGTTTCAAAGGAGTAGGCTTGTAGATAAGGGATAACAACTATCTTGTGCCAATTCTGGCCTTCCTGTGCCCTCCCTGGATATCCTGGAGGAGAGCTCCCTTCGCCGCACTTAGGTGAAGAGCCTGAGGTTATTGAGAATAACCTTAATCCTAACCGTGGGGCAAGTCCTCATTGCTAGCGTCATGCATAACGTTGCAAGACGTAATTCTCACAAGAGAGTTTTCTTGGTACTGCCAAATAATTTTGACTCCTTGAAATAATTATGTTCGCCCATACCACTGCACCCAAGTATGAGGATTCAGTCCTAATTTTTTTTATACGAGTATAATCAAAAGTTATCTCACGTGGTCTACAGGCAGTATACGAAGTTTGGTAAGCCTTTTTTTAATGTAAAATGTCTACCGAAAACGGGGTCAAAACAAAGGTTGCTGTGTCAACGACAAAGGTGTGTGTGTAGGTATGGATCACAGGGATGCTTGTAAGTTGTCAGCCTGTAAATAGTTTATACAGTATTTTATCTCAATATTCCTTTCCCAGGTTTTTTACAATGTTGAATTTAAGCACCAATAGCTTGGTTATATAAGAGATTTTTTTTATGTAGGAGTTTTTGATTTTACCGTTAAATCTGAAGATGAGCAAAGCTTGAAGAAACATGCACCACATTCGAACAGTTATCTAGGAAAAATTCTCTGACTTAAAAGATTATTAATACTTGGATTAATTACGTATTAATTAAATACTAACGATCTAACGCAAACCATATTAATTTTTATATAAAGTATTAACAATTATTTATCAATAATAATAACAAATTTCATTTGTTATTAAGCTTATTAACCTTTAATGAAATAAAGTAAAAGTGAAATTTAAAACTCAAATAAAACTATATGATTCAATTAAAGTTGTAATTTCAATTAGCTGGATGCTTTGGTTAATTTAGTTTCACATATGTATCTTTTAGTAGAAGTTGTACCCAATTAACAACACCTGGCTTATTAAAACCATTATATCTCTTTCATCTAATACAATAATACAATATTCTTAACCAATGAGAGGGGTTATTTAGTATTATTATAATTATATTATTTATTTCTATAGAGCATTATGTAGATCAATAACAATATGAAATAAGGAGTAAACTTGGGTTATTTACAGCCGGATACGGAGAAAAGATATAATTGTAAATTAACAATCAATCCCTATAAAGCAACAACACTTAAGCAATACTACTGTTTGCCTTTGCTTTGCCCAAGTTTTTGCCCCGTATAATGTTGTCTCTTCAAGAAAGGAATGATCTACCTTCTTTTTAGTTCCCCAAAGATACAATCGTGCTCCACAGTGCGTAGTTTAATTATTAATTAATTGTTTTTTTTTGCGATCATTGCTCTTATATCGCTCATGAACCTTCTGTTTCTATCGATAGGAAATACGAAATACTGAAGATAGCACTTCGATGTAGTGACCGGTCTTCAACAGGAAATCAAGTCGCTGGAGAGTTAAACTCTATTTTTTCTTTGCTTATTCCCAGACATTATTTGGAATATGCCTCCACCAACTTTCTCTAAATGTAACATCGGGAAACAATTATCACCTAGTAAGTCGGAACAATGCAGAGTTATTTCGATACCTTTTCATTTTCTAATCAAAAGAATCGGTGATAAAGTGCATCGTTTGTAATGACATGGCAAGGTCATAGCAATATCAAACCTTCACAACACATAACAAAAAGAAAGAATAATTTATAACTAGTGGCCTAGCCGGCCGCTGTCTTCAAGACAAGGCCGCGGTCAAACAAACAAAACCAAGGGTCAATACTTTACATCAAAGCAAGCAACCGCTAAGGCTGGCCACTGACCTAAATCACTGGTCACCGAAATAACCAAGGTCGCACACTAGGACAGATGTCTTGGTGTGAGTGTTGCTAACACTAATATATAAACTTCGCCCCATTGGAAGAGGGGATGATTATATGATTATACTTCAGTACGTCTTCAAGATCATTATACGAGCAGCAGTTTCTGCGTCCCTATACAGTTTTTATTTATACTTATTTCCTTAGTTGTGCATCTTAGTCTATTTATTTTAATCATTCTAAATTATTAGTTATTTATCTCCTATTTATTTCTAAATATTTCTTGTTAATAGTTACCATTACTCACGTTTAAATTATTGTACAAATACAGTCTATTTTTATAAATTCCTTGTTAATAATTCGAGCACTAACTACTAAAAATCTCTAAACTAACTTCCGCTTTCTTCAAGACATCTACTACATACCTCAGGAATCACAATAAACGGTTCCACTACACCTTCTTTAGTCCTAGTGGTAAACTATAAGTCTCGTGATTTCCTACTTTAATTTCCTAGATGCTACTAGGAATTTACTGACTTCCTAGCTCCTGCTGATTTATACAAACTTCGAATTACTTTAATGAGACTTTTACTTATTACGATACTGTCGGAGATCTTGGTGCTGGTATTTATCTTTTTAAAATAATGCTTTTTTCTTTTAAGTCGACGACGCATATAGCCAATACTTGAGTTCCAAAAGAATCGGCGCGAACAAGTCGGATGATCTTAAGTCCTAAAAAATGGTGCCTAATAATTTTGACCTATTGAATTTTGATTTCAACAGAAGATCAGCACTTATCTTTTTCCCAAATCTCCAAAATCTCTAAACTTAAACAATTTTCTACAAATTAATTTTCAACTCAAAATTGACTTTTACCATCTGCTACAAAACAGATGTTAATGTTTTACATAATTGAGTTTACAAGATATACGACAGGTTTAGGGCGGGCGCGCACTGGCGACTTTTTGTTGCGCCACAATTTTGTCTCTGTCGCTTTCCTGTTGACTCGGTTTGTTTGAGTGCGCACACGATAAGCAGCTGTTTCCTGTTTGTTTGTTTTTTTTTGCAGTTTTCATTTTGGTGCAATCGAATCAAAAGCACCTTGTTAAAAATGGATTTAACGGAAACAGCTTGGTATGTTCTCTCTTGATTCGACGCTAAAAAATTCGAAGGAAAAAGAAGTATTGGGTTCACCCTCTAAACTCTGTAAGCTAATTAAAGGAAAATTTGCTCTGATGTTTGAAGATCCTACGATGTTATCCTGAGAAATTCTTTAGTTATTTCCTTTTATTTTCATCGTCTTCTTTCTTAGTCTTCATCGATTGATGAGCTGCTTGGGATTTTGAGTCCTGTCATGACACACAGTCATGTATCAATAGCCCATTATCAATGTCTTCATCCCTACAACCATGCCTTGTTACACCCATTTTTAACAGATAACTTAAACACAGATATTATAACCTATATTGTGCAGACAGACAAGTGAGATGGGTGAGCTGGACGGCAACTAAATTGTCGCCCGTCTACGCATTTACTAGTAAAACAATAGCTGTGGATACAATTTGGTCGGCCTACTGTTGCCGTCTGAAGAAACTAAAAAGTCCCCTTGCTGTCGCTTTGTGTGCGCACTCTCATATGATTGTAAATACTTCATAGGAGAGACAAAATAGTTGCGCAACAAAAAGTCGCCAGTGCGCGCCCACCCTAAGGCTAGGCGCTGACATGCAACTTTTGGTTGTGCAACAGTTTAGTCGCGAAAATGAGTCCTACACAGTTGTGCAACTGTCATTTAAGCAACTAAAGAGTTTGTGTTTTGACACAAACTAAACGATTGCGCAACTACGTACAATTGTTTTGTCATACAGGTTTTAAAGTGTCTACGCTCACTTGTGATCAACAGTTGCAAGCTTAGTACGTTTAGTGCCCACAGACAGCTAAAATAAAACTGCGGAAAATGCCAGTTTGGTAGTAGGGTACGCTAGAGTCTATGAAACTCAAATTTATATTTTTTCGTATTGCCAGGAAATTGACCCTTGTGGTGATGTGAAATATTTTACAAAGTAATCTCTTGCTGTTGACCCACCATGAATATTTGTGGCATTCATATTACTGAGGGGACATTCATATAATGTATCTTCGTATTTTACACAATCTTTTTGTCGCACAACTTTTCCGGGTAAGAACGTAAGTCTTGATATATACTTATGAAACTGTGCTTTTAACAATCGTTGTGACGTGATTGGATGTATCCAGTATTTCTTCTTTCTCCGAAAGTCCTTTCTCCGTTTTAATTCAAGAGCACAAACCGATGCTAGTTTTTATTAAAGTTCATCTTAAAACTGAATCGTTTAATTGCATGTATGCTAAGGTGATGGCACATGACGGTTTAGTTGCACATGTCAACGCACTTTGTCATTCGCCGATCAAAACTGTTGTGCAACTATTGCAAAACTAAAAAATTGCATGTCAGCGCCTAGCCTTAAAGTGTCGTTGTTAAACATTTGAAGGAACGTTAGAGAATCAATGAATTTGGTGCAAGAACTTTTTGAATAAAATGCTTGTCTGTCTTCAGGAGCATATCCTTCTTTTATTCAAATTATGAGAACTCCAGAAAGTAAATCCTCAACACCTTAGGGTAGTAATTCGAGGGAAAAGAATTTTTCTTATGTGAGAAATAGAATTTGACTTACTGGAAGTATGTGCTTGATGTCGTGGTTCATCAGTGACACTTCTAAAAGCCGATGCCACGGATTCAAATGCTTCTGTAGGACTATTTTTTGAATCCATTGGATATGGGTCTGACATGCTGTCTCTGCAACAGAAAAATTAGAAGAGTTTTTTACTTTCTCTGACTTCTAGTAAGCGGAAGTATTGTGATCGTGTCAAATTTTCGATATCGAGTTTTTTGCCGGAAATACACGATTTGGAGTTCCCTGAATTTAAAAAAGTGGTTTTTAGAAAATGATCTGTGTTTGTGTGTGTGTGTGTGTGTGTGTGTGTTTGTGTGTAGTACGTGAATGGCATAGCTCAAAAACAAAAAATCGCAGCAAGTTCAAACTTGATATTCCGTTTTAGTAAGTTGACTGTCAAAATTCTTCAATCGATAGTACCTACCACTTTATTGAATGTTTTTTTTTCACTTTTTTGCGATTATCTGAAAAATGGCCCTAACGATTTCCTTGAACTATGTATATCAACTATACATACAAAGATCCGGGAAAATTCATTTAAGGGCACTTATGAGGGAGGAGTGGGGTTATGTTTTCCTCTAAAGTGCTATTTCAGTTTATTAGACAATTCTGTCATCTATATAATATTATTTAGAATTAAATATGTTATCGAAATTCCGGGTTTGAAGAAAATCGGATAACCGGAAGTGAGTTTTTACTGAAAAAATATTTTTCAGATTTCTGCTATTATCTGTAAAAGGTCTCCAACGATTTTCTCTAAATTAATTATGTGAACTACAATAAAGAGCTACAACTTTTATTTGAAACATTTCTCCAGGTAAATTCATTTAAGGGATCTTTCGGGGTAGGGTAGGGTTACGTTTTCCTCTAAAGTGCTATGTTAGTTGATTATACAATTCTACCATTTAAACAAAATTAATTAGAAATAAATAGTTTGTCAAACTTCCGAGTTATATGAAAATTAGTAAACCGGACGTGCGTTTTTACTGAACAATTTTTTTCAGTTTTCTCCATAAAAAACAACGACCAATTCCTTTATATTTGGTATACTAACTATTAGGTCGCGGCACCTTTGAGAGATTAACTTTGGCTCGCTATTTCTAAATTGTTACTTCATCGCCCGCATATTTCCCACGCCTTTCCTGCCTTTTACCTCTTTCTCTTGGTGGTGGGGTTGTCGGCGCCTTTTATCTCTCCTGGTTCACGCCTTACTTTTATTTTCCCACACTCTTAAAATGTTCTCTTTCTATAAAAATTTCTTCACTTGTCGTCTATATCTCGCCTGAACCACAGTGTTTGTGCCGTTCTCTTCTTCTGTCGCCCGACTAGCTATAACCTCTGTTTTATCGCTTCTTCTTAGTGTGTGCTGTACTGTTAATTTCGCCTTTAAATTTTGTGTCGCCTTATACGCGCCTATTCGCCATGTTAATTAATAAGACTCGTCTCTACGCGCCATCACCTTCACGAGGCTATTTCACCTGCGCCTTAGTGGACTCGCCATCACCCGTCGTTTCAACAACGGCATCTTCCGCTTCTAAAGGAGCATTCCAATCCTTCTACGCTCACCTGGGTTCCTTTCTTTCGCCATACGCGAAAACACACACCATACACCACACACTCACACACACCTACACCACCTCTTCCTTTCTCAGTCCGCCATTCGTCTCATCAACCCTTCTTCGATTCATCACTCACCGCCACCAAAGGGTAAATCTCGTTTTCATTTGTTTTGCATTATTATTCATTTTTGTTTTTCACGCGCTACTTGCCATCACGCCTTGGGTGTCTGCCGCACCCACTGTCAATTACAATTTTTGTAAACTGCAATAATGAGAAAGTTGTGTGAGTGTTTCACACCAGATTATTTAAGACCATTTTACAAGCTATTGTGCAAATTTGAAGTAAATCTGATGACTGAAAATGCATCTATGCCGAACTGGTTACTAAATTATTTTGGAATCTTCTCGAAAAGATGGCCGTAACGAGACGAGATGGTTCCATTAAACTTAGAATGCTAACTGCATAGATCTCTCACTTTTATTTGTTAGTTCATGACAACCGTTCGGCATTACTTTATTATTTGAAATATTTAATCCCAAAATTTATTATGGAATTCTTAGTAAACTTGACTATAGATTTCAAATTTATGTGGTTTGATAGATTCGTTGTCACTGGATACATTGCGATATCTACTATGTATATTTACCATTATCTAACATATAATATATTGTTAAGGATAATTAAATTTGAGTAAAAAGCCGAATTTCAACGAAATTTACAATTTTATAGCTGCATGTAACAGCAAAGAGAATAAAGGAGAAACAAAACCCAAAATCACTCTCTCGGAAATGAGTGGGAGAAATTTTATAAATATAGCGGCGGACAATCCATAAAAACACAGTTGAGAATTCAGTTCAATACATCCAATCGCTAGGTGTCATTACTCTGACCACTCTACCTTAAACATTTCTATATTGTAAAGTCCAGGCAGTCTGTCTCTACTTATTAATATATTAGTTAACCAGTGTTAACCAAGTCTTCTTCTTAATTCCATCAACCACACAGATTCTCTCCACCCTACACATCCATTATACTGCATTTATTGCAGTACGAAAAAGTCACATATTTTACACCAGATTTTTATTTAATGGGATTGCAGGAGCGCTGGAATTTAATTTGCACAAAGATCCACTCTTACCCACGCGGCGGCCATGGGTGTAAGAGAATGTAAAAATTAAAAATGGAAGTTATATTTGTAAAATGACATTTATTAATCTGTATTTACACACCTACTAGATAATAACCAGGGCAATTGAATATTAAACTCCAAAACAAGCATGAGAAAGAAAGAGAGGCAGGTATATGCTAGAGGAGTGAAATAGAGTGCTAATGTAGGAATTTAACATTTCCTTGCTCAATGTAACCCGTGGCTGGCTGTCAATTAGCAGTGAGCAAGGTGTGGCAAAGCAGGAGGGATGATTGTGTCAATTTTAATCAGTGTTAAGGGAGCACACCGCCCTAATTGGTTTAACTATGAAACTGGTTATGTTATTCATTGTTACTACACAAATATAGATCAATTAAATAATTTGGAAATAATAAACAGTATATATTCAAGTCATTTTTTTTTATGGATTACAATTATGATTTTTTAACTTCTCCATGGCTTTATCACTGATCTTAAATTTTTCATGTGTGATGGATGCAAGAAACATAGAAATATATTAATTTATAAAAAAATAAAAAATATCAAGATATGTGACAATTCCCTTGCAAAAATTGCCGAAATTCAAATTGCCGAAATTTTTCGATATAGATATCAACAGATTTTTTTTAAAAACGTCCAAATAATATAAACCTATTATTTTTTTTTGTAAATTTTTTTCATAGAAAATTGTTAGGGATTTCATGCTTTCCTCAAAAGTCCTATATACGACGGTCATTCAGTAAGTAACGTGACAAATCCCTGTAGCTCAGTAACGGTTTGTTTAATCAATACAATAGTTTCAGTGCGTTAAATTGGCAACTTTGAAGGAAGGGGAGGGCAAAACCCTACTCTATCCAAAGCCTCCCTGGGCCCATATAGCTACCCCTAAAGAATAACAACTACTGGGTCTGGAACAAAGATTAGGTTTACCCATCTAAGTTTCACCACAGACCGAACAAATGGGACCAAAACCTTAAAAGAACATAGCTTAAGATCCTCTACCGATATCCTATTCCGGCCGAAGGTCCTAAACCTAATCTTCTCACAGCCCAAACAATCCATAGTTAGATGCATGGGTGTTTCCTGCTCCGTCTTATAAACTCTACAAAAGGAGTCAGGCATGAGTCCAATTGTATATAGATGTCTCCTTTAGCAACAATGCCCAGTGAGGAAGCAAACCAGATGCCTGAGAGAGGTCCGTGAAAGACATTGGACCCCACTATTCAAAACTCCGTCCGCACCTCCCATGAGCATCTTAGACTGCCGACATACATAACAATGAGTGCTGTGAGGTCGTCCACGTCTGGAAGCCTGACAAACATGTGCCAGAAGACTCGCCAACAGCAGGCTCGGGACCAATGAAAGGGAGAGAGGCGCCTAGTTTGGCAAACCTATCTACCTCCTCATTCCCAAAGATTCCCATTTGACCTGGAACCCAGACCAGAGGCACATCCTTCAGTGAAGAAAGATCTTTGACTCAAACTTTGTACTTAGTTTTTCTCATCAGCTGTTCGAAAGTATTTGATAAGCATAACCGCAAATCCGCTCGAACATTGCACCTCGGAAGAACAACGCTCAGTGATTAAATTTTTTGTTGCAGAGGGTATTAAAGGTAGTGAAATCCACTAAAGAATGTTGAAAGTGTACGGGAATAATTGTTTGAACCGTTTGAACGTTTACAAATAGTTTAAAAGAAGTGGCCGTGTAAGTGTCTGTGACGAGCAAGGAAGTGGACGTCCGTTTTAAGTTGCAACTTCCTCCCTGAAATCTCGTATTAACGCGATCATTCAAGACAGCAGTCGTATTTCTGTTGAATTAATAGCTGAAGAAGTGCACGCGAGCGTTGAAACTGTCCATAACATTATTCAGGAAGAATAAGTGAATTCTTGACTAAATAAGTTTGCTTCATGACAACGCGCGCCCACACAAGGCACAATTAATCAAGAATCACTTCAAAAAGTAGATTGGGAGATCCTTCCACATCTCCCCTACATCCCCGACTTCGCCCCACCGATCTTCCATACGTTTGGACCCCTTAAAGAACCTCTACGTAGGAAACATTTTCAATCCAATAAAGAAGTTAAAAATCAGATGCAAAAGTGGCTTCGAGATCAACCCAAAGAATTTTATGCAAGAGGCATACACAAAATTGGAAGAACGATGGGACAAGTGTATAAATGTTGCTGGGAACTAACCTAAAAACTAGCCAAAGTTTTGTATTGATTAAATAAATCGTTTTTGAGTTATAGCGATTTGTCTTGTTACTTATTGAATGACCCTCGTTTTTTATTATTATCTATTAATGTACAAGTCCTTCCTTATTTTGATACTAACTAAACATTTGGTAAAAATACCTAATTTGAAGAAAGTTATCACGATCTATGGTAGTAACAGAAAGTCAAGTGAGTGTTTCATAAATTTTCAGCATTCAGTCCACAACTAAACTCTATTGAACAGTTATGGGAAGACTTGTCAAGACGAATAATGAGACGTCCAGTTTACCCAGTAACGGTCCCAAAATGTAAGGTTTGCTCTGAGTGTGAGGAATATCAAAGTAACCCTCAGGATTATATTCAAAACCTCATTAGATGAATGCCACGTGGAATGCAAGCAGTGTTAAAACAAATGAGTAGAAATACAGCTTATTACTATTTTAACTTTTAAATTTTTTCGGATTACTTATCAGCAATAATTTTTTTTTTCAATTTTTATTGTTTTATGTCCATTCCCAGTACTACATTAAATTCCTAATTCTTGTCATATTACATATTTATTATGAATAGTATGTAAAGTAATAAGCAATAAATTAAAATAATAATGAGCAATAATAAATAATAATAATAAATAAATAATAAGCAATTAATTGGAGACCAATAAAATAATGCGAGGCCACTTTTTTTTAGACAAAAGCTTAATGCTACTGTCATTCCAGAACCCCAAAAAAAAGAAATCAGAAAAAGATTTCTAATAAAGTCTACTACGTGTGTAGACATATTACGAAGTCATAATGAATATGAGAAGAAGAGAGTATTAGAGAGAATGGAATTTAGAGAAATAAACTAGATGATATGCTGAACACTGTATAATGTAAAGGACACACTAATTGCAAGGACTTTACAGTAAAATAGAAGTTAGATAGCGAGTGAAATATAAAGAGACAGACTAGCTGAGTAAGGTAGTAGATAGGTTGCTGACTGGTTGTACTGTTGTAAAATGGTCGTAAACTTGAGTTGAAATGTACTGCTGTCGCTCTATTCATATGAATCGAACCATCCCTCCTTAGGCTGGCCTAGATGAGGAGGGGAGTAACTAACTTTTGATTCATTTAATGTGTACTTCTCCGCTCTTCGAATCCCATTATAAAGTTTAATGTAAATGTTGGAGCGGTTTTCAAGAAAATCATGAAAGATTGAAAAAAAAAAAAACATTCAATAAATTAGCACTTGTAGTTGACGAATGGATTTTGACAGAAACCTTATTAGTCAATCAGATGCGGTGATGGCATCAAAATCAAATACTATGTTTAAGCTTCTTTTTTGAGATGTTGAAGTAAAGGGGAAATGCCGATTCTGGTGCACTTTTTTTTCAAAATGGCGGCCACTTCTATTCTTAACTTCCCTAACCCTCGCCTCATCATTGCTTACTCTGGGCGAGAGGGGGGTTGGCCGCCATTTTGAAAAAAGTGCGCCAGAATCGGCATTTCCCCTCTACTTGTTGAGATATTTTGTTCACACTCACGACAATTACGATAAAACTTTTTTTTTTCGTAAGCAGGGCAACCACCTCAAATCATAAATATTTTTGATGGAAACTAAAATCAAATTTGACACGTTCACAATATAGCAGTAAGAGAATGTGAAACACTCACACGACTTTCTCTTACTCTAATTAATAAGATTTTTTTTTTTAAATTGCAACGTTAGAATGTTTAATTGGGTTGGCCATAAAAATTGTGGTGGGGATTTTACTTGTAAATATATTTTTTTTTGGAAGGGGGGGCCAATGCACTGCAACCTTTTTCCAGTCTATTGTGCTATGCCCCCTGGGTGCCGCAGGCTTGCCCACAGCACGCGAACAGATGTCCCAGCTGAACATCCGTTCTACAAAACCTCCATCAGTCTGAGTAGGGTAAAAAGACCGGTTCTGGCGCAAGGGCTACGGAGCCAAGTCTTTTTTGGGGGTTGCAAGAACGCCGCTGCCATCATCCAAATCAATGAGCTTAATTCAAAGATGACGTCATCAGATTAAATATTATCCAAATCGCGCCCCACCCCCACCCCAGGCCAGACCTAAATTCAAGAGATAACCCCTAACCTCCCACCACTGGCCAGACCTAAATTCAAGAGAAAAAAAGATTTCTACATGACCTTGAATCGAACCAGCAAACCCAGCACTCACAGTCGGTTATCTAAACCAGTAGACCACCGCTGCCACTCGGTCCTATGTAGGAAAAGATCTCGTCTATAAATTTATGTGCGTTGTACGAGCGCGTTCCAAGCTAGTTGTTTAGTTGTAGTAGTGTGTTTAAAAAAGTTTTTTTTTATTACTGCTTACACCTTTTAATTAA
>JAAEAF010003988.1:0-65257 GCA_011037195.1 Triatoma infestans | reverse complement strand
GGTTGGAATCGTTTTCAAGAAAATTACAAAAAAGATTCAAAAACTATTAAAGTCTAAACTATTAATATTCTATTGAAGTCCCCCACTTAAGTGTTAATCGATTTAGCTCAAATTTAATAATTCTAGCATTACTCGTACTATTAGTATTATTTAGGTATTAGACCTGTGTACTGTACCATTATAACAGATAGTAGGACCAGTGGTGTATAATAAAGTTAAATGACTCTTAGGGAAGTTTAACATCCCGTCACCAATGCCCAGAATGCTTTACAACCTGACTGCGGAAAATTTAGTTTTAAAAATCTACATCTGAGGGTGCCATTAAAACGTAATGACGAGTATAGTGGCAAACGCAGCGCAAATGCACGTATTATTAATTTTAATGAAAAAAAAATACTATATACGAAGACTAAACATTTTTCCTTTAACATTTTATTGTTGTAACAGTCATTAAAATTACATAATTGTTTACAAAATTTAAAAAAAAAATCTGGTGTGAAACACTCACACAACTTTCTCTTTCAGCAGTTTACTAAAATTGTAATTGACAAATTTTATAGTTAGTGTATCAAATTTAAATAATTCATCGGTGTTTTTATGGAGAAAATCGCGAAAACTGAAAAACCAGCTGATTATAAACGCATTTCCGGTTTATTAATTTTCTTGAAACTCTTAATTTTGGCAATCTATTTATTTCTAATTAATTTTGTTTAGATGGTAGAATTGTGTAATCAACTAAATTGGGCACTGTAGAGGAAAACATAACCATAACTCTCCCACTCTCAAAAAAAACCCTTAAATGACTTTACCCGGAGCTTGTTTTAAATAAAGTTGTAGCTCTTTATATGTGTAGTTCGCATAATTAGTTTAAAGAAAATCGTTGGAGCTGTTTTAGAGAAAATCACAGAAAACTGAAAAATACTTTTCAGTACAAACGCACTTCCGGTTTCAGGAATTTTCACACATTACTTAATGTCTGATCCCATGGTGATACCTAAACGGAATATCAAGTTTGAACATTCTGCGATTTTTCGTTTTTGAGCTATGCTGTTTCATATACATACTTATACACACGCACTATTATCTAAAAACCACTTTTTTGAACTCAGGAGATCTCAGACGTGCATTTCCAGTAAAAACACGATATCGCCAATTTGACACATAAGGAGAGTAAGAGAAAGCATTGGCATAATAAAGAATGGCAAATTCTTTAAAAGGATTATCTACGAGAACAGTTGGTTACTCATTGCTTATCGTATTTAATCTGTTTTCCCCTCAGGAGGTCTATAATCCATTGACTTCTATTCCATTCTAATTTCTGCGGATTTGTTACTGTTGTATTGTTTTCTTTTTATATATCGATTAAGCGCATGTAAGATGTGAAACAAACATGTTCTAAACTTTATTACCCTCCTGCTCAAAGAGGCCATAATATTATGATAATATTATTAACAAATAATTACAAAATACCATGAGGAAGAGTTTCGTGAAACCAAACCATATCTTGGCATACGATTCTTTAATATACAGAGCATATATTCTGGTACTTTGAATGTGTACCAGAGGATTTTTATACTGTAATATTTTTGTGACAGATGTTCTGTGTTAGGATGTGCCTTCTTATTCCTGTATCATAAACCTTAAGGAGTGGGGCGGTAGTAGGGATTGTACAATCGAACGTTGGATCCCGCTTTAATATTTTTTTGTCCAACCTAGAAATATTTATAATAAATATACACCCATTTTCCTTTCTCTCACTGTAAGGCAGCGCTCTTCTCGCAATCATCACGGCAAAAAGTTTAATTGCAGAAACACACGGAACCCTCTACAATTATTTTTCTCAGAATTAATTTTAAGAAATATCATTGGAGCCGCTGTTCTATAAAAACTGTCCCATAAATCTGCACTTCCGATTAACTGATTTTCTTCAAAATTGAGTGATATGTATTTGGAATTGTAGCAATATATTTATTGGTTGGTCTTAATATTACATTACAGTCTTCTAGAACTGGCCAGAAATTTATTATCTTAGAAAGTGTAGTTACTATGCGATGTTTGATTGTAAAAAGCTAAGAAAAAAAAAACATTCAGAAAATCGCCCTTCCGATTGGTTGATTTTGAACGTTACCATCGTGTAAGGTGCATGGTGGTGTCATTAAGTTTCCTATTTGATCGCATACACATACATATTTAGGCCATTCACTATAACAATTTTTTTCGTACTTAGGAATCCTCAAAACTTGTATTTCCATATACATGTTTCGAAAATTTGGCGCATCGCAAGACTTCCTCTTGCACTTCCGGTTGACGGATTTTGACCTCCTGAAACTTTCGTGCAGGTGGCGGTACGAAAACTGTATTTCAAATTTCACTCACTCACAGACACACACAACACAATTGACCATTCACTAGAAATATTTTGTCAGCCTTTTTTAGAACATCTCATGCAAACCGATATTTTTCTAAAATATTTCAGAGTATTTTCTCTTACAATCTTACAGCTGTAACAATCGTAAGAGAAAAAAAAAATAATCAACTTTTTTATATTGACCCAGTTTAATTTTTGGAGCGCAAAAAAAAGTTAACGTCAGTATTTTTCTTTAATCAATGAAATTTTTTCGTAAAGTTGTTCACAGAAACAGGAATATATTGTTTTCCTTTTCTTCTTCCTGTTGATCAGAAGTAGAATTTTAGTTGCAGGGTCAAATTGGCTGTGGCTTCATAGTAATAGACTCTGTGTAAACTCTGTAAGAGATAGCTAAAAAAAATAGAGAGACATGTCTGTATTCCAATTCGGAAGATTAGTTGGAGCTTTGTGGGCCGGTCCTTTTAGCCTACCAATGTTGACTTTACTTCTTAAGGATGAATACTATTAGTAGGGTAAAAAGACCGGTTCTGGCGCAAGGGCTACGGAGCCAAGTCTTTTTTGGGGGGTTGCAAGAACGCCGCTGCCATCATCCAAATCAATGAGCTTAATTCAAAGATGACGTCATCCGATGGCTTTAATTATCATTCAATTCGAAGACTATTAAATTACAAATAAATTATATATTAAATTATAAATATAAATAAAATTATAAATAATTAATAAAATATATATTAAATTATAAATATAAATAAATTATAAATAATTAAATAAAATGAGATAAAAAAAGTTGTTTTACCTGGAATCGAACCTTAATTTTTGGGTTAGAAGGCGGTAATGCAACCCACTAGACCAAAGTGGCCACTTAGTTCATATGTAGAAAAGATCTCGCCTATAAATTTACTGTGGAGTGCCCGTGCGTGCGTTGCATGTTCCATGTAGTTGTTTAGCTTTGTAGTAGTTTTGTTCAAATAATCATAAAAATTTAAACAAGTTTTTATTTTTTTTTTAATTTATTACTTCTTACACCTAATAACTATAGTACGTATTCTTTTGTAGTTTTCTTTAGATCCTTATACCTCACCCACATACTTCTCCGTCATATCGTTTCCCTCCCCTCTCTCTCTCTCTCTCTCTCTATATATATATAAAATATATACACAGACACCTAAAGAAAGGCTCCGCCCCACGAACCCCAGGCCAGGGTTCATTAACCTGTATTTTTCCATTCGTACAGAAGTTTATTAACCTCTATGTATGCACAATGTTTGCAATATAATTTCTAATTATAATATATTTATTTATTTTTTTTTTTAGACAGATACTTATGTAAGTTTTTTGGTAAACAATAAACTAAAACTTAATCTATGGTTCCTTCTTATCTACATTTATCGATCAAGTATATTGGACATTTAATACAGTATATTGATTTATGAGTCACTTACCTGTGTAAGGTTTTTGGTAAGCAATTACAATTTAATTTCCATTTTCCTTCTTTAAGAAAAATCTATTTAGCCTATTATACAAAACACACCGAGGACAGCCGAACTACAGAGCCGATAATAACCGAACAGTCCTTATTTTTTTTTTTTTTTTAAAGAAAAAAACACATTACACAATCATTTGTAATTAAGTTGTCCAAGTTTTCTAATAATAACCACAGTCCAAATCGTTCGTTAGTAGGTTTTACTTTTCTTCCATAGAGCTGAGAAACACTTAACACTTTGTGCGAGCCCATGTTGTCTCTGCCGATGACCGATTAACACTTAATTACAAAGGACTCCACTATGAGTTAAATCTCCACTTTCCTTTTTAAGATAATTTTTTGTTTTGTTTATCGATCAACTATATTTATAGAATCTAATATATCGTTTTCTTTTTGGTACTGCTTAAAGTCGTTGGATCTGTTATCTAACGCAATGTACGACGAAATAGTTAATAATATGTTTTGTCGAACTAATTGTTTATGCAATTAAAGAAAGGGGAAAAAAAAAAAGCTAGTGTTTAACCAGAGATTTAATAACTGTTGTATCTCAATTTACGTATCAAATTCCACATATTTAATCACTTTTCTAATCTAAAACGTACTCAATTTACACACATATTTCCGTCAATTCTTGCAAAGAAGAGATGTAAGTTTTCGGTTAGAAATGTAGAAAGTGCCTTTCTTACAAATTGACATGTAAGAAATAAAAGTAAGAATAGCGATTTATGCGTACATATTAAAACTAGTAATTTAAATGGAACTTATATATTTTTAAACACTTTTTATTAGAGCAAAAGTAATTTTCTCTAGAGATAACTACTGTAAGTTTGCAGTTAAAATTGTAAAAGTCGAAAGTGCGTATCTTAGAGCTTAACATTAAGAAATAAAAGCAAGAATTGCGGTATATACGCATTTATTAAAACTAGTAATTTAACTGGAATTTATATGTTATACATGTTTAAACACTTCTTATTTGAGCAAAAGTAATTTCTCTCTAGAGATAGTTTGCGGAGTTTCGCAGTAATATCTTACTACAGTAGTATTTTTCTGTAGTCTTTTTACAGGAGTAAGTCTAATTCCACCACAGTGGAAAGCTGATCCTACACAGATAATGTAATTTCCAAAAAAAAAAAAAAAAATCTTCTATCGAATTAATTGTTTGTACAATTAAACAAATTACTTAAAGAAAGGAAAACTTAGTGGAACCAGTAGTCTTTTTATCTCAATTTAGGTACAAAATTCCCCTACATTTTTGCAATCTAAGAAGCACTCAATTTACGTACTTAACTCCCCCAAAATAGTGATCAGTTTCCAATTTAACTGGTAAATGAATTATTCTATATTTTTGTAATCTAATAAGTATTCAATTTACATATATAATTCCAATAGAGAATTTAATAAATTAATGGGATTTATAACATACCTATATAGAAGTAACTTCCTTAGTGAGTAACAGATTGATATTCGCTCCTAGAGTTATGGATGTGCAAATGACGAATGATTAGACAGTAGAGAATGTATTGTGTTAAATGTCTTTGGTCAGGTCAAAATGTAAAATCACTGCACAAAGCAAAGTTGGACTACAATTAAATCTGTCGAATAACCAAGAAAAACAAAGATATACAAAAGAATATATTGCACTAAAACATTCGTAAGTTATCGTATTGTGAATTGGAATAACAGTTTTGCTAGTAATTTCCAAGTTCTTTCCTCAACCTTTCTAAATATGTAACAACTTCTTCTGCCATCTTACATTCTTAAACAGGCATAGGATATTATGCGCTAAAAAACATGTTACTTTTTAATAAAAGAATATTGGAACAAGTTAAACCATTATAAGTTTCTAATCTGGGGAAATGATTGCATTATATCCAAATTCGAAATCTTCTGTTTTGGAGCCATTGTCTAATGTCTATTAGTCCAAGAAAAACACAGATATACAATAGAATATAAACATATATTGCACTAAAACATTCTTAAGTTATCGCATGGCAATTATTGTGGATTGCAATAACAGTTTTGCTAGTAATTTCCAAGTTCTTTCCTCAACCTTTCTAAACATGTAACAACTAAGAAATAAGTTTCTAATCTGGGGGAAATTATATCCAAATTCGAAATCTTCTGTTTTGTAGCCATTGTCTAATGTCTATTAGTCCAAGAAAAACACAGATATACAATAGAATATAAACATATATTGCACTAAAACATTCTTAAGTTATCGCATGGCAATTATTGTGGATTGCAATAACAGTTTTGCTAGTAATTTCCAAGTTCTTTCCTCAACCTTTCTAAACATGTAACAACTAAGAAATAAGTTTCTAATCTGGGGAAATTATATCCAAATTCGAAATCTTCTGTTTTGTAGCCATTGTCTAATGTCTATTAGTCCAAGAAAAACACAGATATACAATAGAATATAACATATATTGCACTAAAAACAGTCTTAAGTTATCGCATGGTAATTATTGTGGATTGGAATCAGCTTTCCTCAAACTTTTTAAACATGTAAACAACTTGTTCTACTGTCTTACATTCTTAAACAGGCATAGGAAATTATGCCCTAAACAATATGTTACTTTTTAATCGAAGAATATTGGAACAAGTTAAACCAATGTTTGCATAGTATAGGAAATGGGAAATGATTGCATTATATCCAAATTCGAAATCTTCTGTTTGGAATTTAGACATTTCTACCAACACTAACGTCTATTAGTCCAAGTACAACACAGATATACACAGAATATAATACAGTATATTGCCCTAAAACAGTCTTAAGTTATCGCTTGGCAATTATTGTGCATTGCAATAACAGTTTTGCTAGTAATTTCCAAGTTCTTTCCTCAACCTTTCTAAACATGTATCCCTACAACTTGTTCTACTGTCTTAAATTGTTAAACAGGCATACTGATATTATGCACTAAAAAATATGTTACTTTTTAATCGAAGAATATTGGAACAAGTTAAACCAATGTTTGCATAGTATAGGAAATGGGAAATGATTGCATTATATCCAAATTCGAAATCTTCTGTTTGGAATTTAGACATTTCTACCAACACTAACGTCTATTAGTCCAAGTACAACACAGATATACACAGAATATAATACAGTATATTGCCCTAAAACAGTCTTAAGTTATCGCTTGGCAATTATTGTGCATTGCAATAACAGTTTTTACAATTTTTCATTTTTGCAATAACTTTTCCCAAAATGTAACACAATCTAGAGTAATAAAGTACAAAACAAGTTTTAAGCATGTGCATAGCATTTCTCAAATGTGACACGATCTAGAGTAATAAAGTACAAAACCATTGTTGCGCATGCGCATAGCATTTCTCAAATCTAGAGTAAATTGGTATATTAATAAACAGAAATAGCACTTTTAGGAGACAACCTAACCCCCCACCTCCGCCTCAAAGGTGCCTAAAATGCATTTTCCCAGAGAAATATTTCAAATAAAAATTGTAGATCCTTGTATGTGTAGTTGATATATCAATTTTACTGAAAATTGTTGGAACTATTTTGAAATGATTGCAAAATCCATTCAGTAAAGTGGTACTTCCGCTTGAGGAATTTCGACAGATAACGTACTTCTGGAACCCCATGTGATACCCCAGACGGAATAGCGTGTTTGAACTAATTACTATAACACTAAACAGAAAATGGTTAAATATTACGTAATGTTCTAAAAATAGATCTTTAGAGGCGGTGACCTTGAAAGGAAGTTAAAACTATAAACAATTAGCTATCGAATATGCATATTTACATATTTGTAAAAAATGAATGTGTGTGTGTGTGTGTGTCGGATTCATTGACCTTTAGATAGCAAGACTATGCATGTTTTTTGCAACATTGTGCCAGACTTGATTGAAGTATTATTATTTCGCGCTGTTTGAAACACCAATTTTGGCGGAAAAAAAATTTTTAAAAAACTTGTTTTATTTCCTTAAAAATATAATATTAAAAATCATTCACTCATTTCATTTATTTATTGTGATGAAGAACCCTCTGTAATCTATAAAAACAGATTTAAATGATAAATATAAATACAAGCGAGAGTGTTTTCTACTTCAAACACGCATGACCAACTCCATGCCGGCCTGGTCATACTCTGAATATAAACTCTCGCAGAAGGTTGGAGGGGTGAGGGCAAATGAGGCAATCCCCACTTTACATCATTAATATTCCCCCTACTGCCAATAGAAAGAACGCAGCGAATTTTAGGTGAACAATAGGGCATATATGTAAGCAGTTTTTCTCTTCCAAAAATATTTTTTAAGAAAATGCACTTAGTATTCCAAATTAATGAAATTCATCGGTGTTTTTATGGAAAAATCATAAAAACTAAAAACTGTTCAGTAAAACACAGTTCCGGCTTACTAATTTTTCTTGAAACTCGGAATTTTGGCAATCCATTAATCTAGGCAATTAATTTTGGTCTAGATGGTAGAATTGTATAATTAAATATGGTAGCATTTTAGAGGTAAATAAAACCCTACCCCATACCTCAAGGCCCGCTTAAAATGAGGTGATCTGGAGAAATGTTTTAAGTAAAAGTTGTAGCTACTTATACGCATAGTTCACATACTTAGTATAAAGAAAATCGTTGGAGCCGTTTTTAGAAAAATAGTAGAACATTGAAAAAAAAAAAACACTTCCGGTCATTTGATTTTCTTCAAACTCAGAATTTCAACAGCATAGATAGCAAGTCTATGCATAGAGGTATGGGGTAGGGTTTCCGAGGATTGCCCTACATTTCTCCAGATAACCTCATTTTAAGCGGGCCTTGAGGTATGGGGTAGGGTTTTATTTACCTCTAAAATGCTACCATATGTAATTATACAATTCTACCATCTAGACAAAAATTAATTGCCTAGATTAATGGATTGCCAAAATTCCGAGTTTCAAGAAAAATTAGTAAGCCGGAACTGTGTTTTACTGAACAGTTTTTAGTTTTTATGATTTTTCCATAAAAACACCGATGAATTTCATTAATTTGGAATACTAAGTGCATTTTCTTAAAAAATATTTTTGGAAGAGAAAAACTGCTTACATATATGCCCTATTGTTCACCTAAAATTCGCTGCGTTCTTTCTATTGGCAGTAGGGGGAATATTAATGATGTAAAGTGGGGATTGCCTCATTTGCCCTCACCCCTCCAACCTTCTGCGAGAGTTTATATTCAGAGTATGACCAGGCCGGCATGGAGTTGGTCATGCGTGTTTGAAGTAGAAAACACTCTCGCTTGTATTTATATTTATCATTTAAATCTGTTTTTATAGATTACAGAGGGTTCTTCATCACAATAAATAAATGAAATGAGTGAATGATTTTTACTATTATATTTTTAAGGAAATAAAACAAGTTTTTTAAAAATTTTTTTTCCGCCAAAATTGGTGTTTCAAACAGCGTGAAATAATAATACTTCAATCAAGTCTGGCACAATGTTGCAAAAAACATGCATAGTCTTGCTATCTAAAGGTCAATGAATCCGACACACACACACACACACATTCATTTTTTACAAATATGTAAATATGCATATTCGATAGCTAATTGTTTATAGTTTTAACTTCCTTTCAAGGTCACCGCCTCTAAAGATCTATTTTTAGAACATTACGTAATATTTAACCATTTTCTGTTTAGTGTTATAGTAATTAGTTCAAACACGCTATTCCGTCTGGGGTATCACATGGGGTTCCAGAAGTACGTTATCTGTCGAAATTCCTCAAGCGGAAGTACCACTTTACTGAATGGATTTTGCAATCATTTCAAAATAGTTCCAACAATTTTCAGTAAAATTGATATATCAACTACACATACAAGGATCTACAATTTTTATTTGAAATATTTCTCTGGGAAAATGCATTTTAGGCACCTTTGAGGCGGAGGTGGGGGGTTAGGTTGTCTCCTAAAAGTGCTATTTCTGTTTATTAATATACCAATTTACTCTAGATTTGAGAAATGCTATGCGCATGCGCAACAATGGTTTTGTACTTTATTACTCTAGATCGTGTCACATTTGAGAAATGCTATGCACATGCTTAAAACTTGTTTTGTACTTTATTACTCTAGATTGTGTTACATTTTGGGAAAAGTTATTGCAAAAATGAAAAATTGTAAAAACTGTTATTGCAATGCACAATAATTGCCAAGCGATAACTTAAGACTGTTTTAGGGCAATATACTGTATTATATTCTGTGTATATCTGTGTTGTACTTGGACTAATAGACGTTAGTGTTGGTAGAAATGTCTAAATTCCAAACAGAAGATTTCGAATTTGGATATAATGCAATCATTTCCCATTTCCTATACTATGCAAACATTGGTTTAACTTGTTCCAATATTCTTCGATTAAAAAGTAACATATTTTTTAGTGCATAATATCAGTATGCCTGTTTAACAATTTAAGACAGTAGAACAAGTTGTAGGGATACATGTTTAGAAAGGTTGAGGAAAGAACTTGGAAATTACTAGCAAAACTGTTATTGCAATGCACAATAATTGCCAAGCGATAACTTAAGACTGTTTTAGGGCAATATACTGTATTATATTCTGTGTATATCTGTGTTGTTCTTGGACTAATAGACGTTAGTGTTGGTAGAAATGTCTAAATTCCAAACAGAAGATTTCGAATTTGGATATAATGCAATCATTTCCCATTTCCTATACTATGCAAACATTGGTTTAACTTGTTCCAATATTCTTCGATTAAAAAGTAACATATTGTTTAGGGCATAATTTCCTATGCCTGTTTAAGAATGTAAGACAGTAGAACAAGTTGTTTACATGTTTAAAAAGGTTGAGGAAAGCTGATTCCAATCCACAATAATTACCATGCGATAACTTAAGACTGTTTTTAGTGCAATATATGTTATATTCTATTGTATATCTGTGTTTTTCTTGGACTAATAGACGTTAGACAATGGGTACAAAACAAAGATTTCGAACTTGGATATAATTTCCCCAGATTAGAAACTTATTTCTTAGTTGTTACATGTTTAGAAAGGTTGAGGAAAGAACTTGGAAATTACTAGCAAAACTGTTATTGCAATCCACAATAATTGCCATGCGATAACTTAAGAATGTTTTAGTGCAATATATGTTTATATTCTATTGTATATCTGTGTTTTTCTTGGACTAATAGACATTAGACAATGGCTACAAAACAGAAGATTTCGAATTCGGATATAATTTCCCCCAGATTAGAAACTTATTTCTTAGCTGTTACATGTTTAGAAAGGTTGAGGAAAGAACTTGGAAATTACTAGCAAAACTGTTATTGCAATCCACAATAATTGCCATGCGATAACTTAAGAATGTTTTAGTGCAATATATGTTTATATTCTATTGTATATCTGTGTTTTTCTTGGACTAATAGACATTAGACAATGGCTACAAAACAGAAGATTTCGAATTTGGATATAATGCAATCATTTCCCCAGATTAGAAACTTATAATGGTTTAACTTGTTCCAATATTCTTTTATTAAAAGTAACATGTTTTTTAGCGCATAATATCCTATGCCTGTTTAAGAATGTAAGATGGCAGAAGAAGTTGTTACATATTTAGAAAGGTTGAGGAAAGAACTTGGAAATTACTAGCAAAACTGTTATTCCAATTCACAATACGATAACTTACGAATGTTTTAGTGCAATATATTCTTTTGTATATCTTTGTTTTTCTTGGTTATTCGACAGATTTAATTGTAGTCCAACTTTGCTTTGTGCAGTAATTTTACATTTTGACCTGACCAAAGACATTTAACACAATACATTCTCTACTGTGTCTAATCATTCGTCATTTGCACATCCATAACTCTAGGAGCGAATATCAATCTGTTACTCACTAAGGAAGTTACTTCTATCTAGGTATGGTATAAATCCCATTAATTTATTAAATTCTCTATTGGAATTATATATGTAAATTGAATACTTATTAGATTACAAAAATATAGAATAATTCATTTACCAGTTAAATTGGAAACTGATCACTATTTTGGGGGAGTTATGTACGTAAATTGAGTGCTTCTTAGATTGCAAAAATGTAGGGGAATTTTGTACCTAAATTGAGATAAAAAGACTACTGGTTCCACTAAGTTTTCCTTTCTTTAAGTAATTTGTTTAATTGTACAAACAATTAATTCGATAGAAGATTTTTTTTTTTTGGAAATTACATTATCTGTGTAGGATCAGCTTTCCACTGTGGTGGAATTAGACTTACTCCTGTAAAAAGACTACAGAAAAATACTACTGTAGTAAGATATTACTGCGAAACTCCGCAAACTATCTCTAGAGAGAAATTACTTTTGCTCAAATAAGAAGTGTTTAAACATGTATAACATATAAATTCCAGTTAAATTACTAGTTTTAATAAATGCGTATATACCGCAATTCTTGCTTTTATTTCTTACATGTTAAGCTCTAAGATACGCACTTTCGACTTTTACAATTTTAACTGCAAACTTACAGTAGTTATCTCTAGAGAAAATTACTTTTGCTCTAATAAAAAGTGTTTAAAAATATATACGTTCCATTTAAATTACTAGTTTTAATATGTACGCATAAATCGCTATTCTTACTTTTATTTCTTACATGTCAATTTGTAAGAAAGGCACTTTCTACATTTCTAACCGAAAACTTACATCTCTTCTTTGCAAGAATTGACGGAAATATGTGTGTAAATTGAGTACGTTTTAGATTAGAAAGTGATTAAATATGTGGAATTTGATACGTAAATTGAGATACAACAGTTATTAAATCTCTGGTTAAACACTAGCTTTTTTTTTTTTTTTTTCCCCTTTCTTTAATTGCATAAACAATTAGTTCGACAAAACATATTATTAACTATTTCGTCGTACATTGCGTTAGATAACAGATCCAACGACTTTAAGCAGTACCAAAAAGAAAACGATATATTAGATTCTATAAATATAGTTGATCGATAAACAAAACAAAAAATTATCTTAAAAAGGAAAGTGGAGATTTAACTCATAGTGGAGTCCTTTGTAATTAAGTGTTAATCGGTCATCGGCAGAGACAACATGGGCTCGCACAAGTGTTAAGTGTTTCTCAGCTCTATGGAAGAAAAGTAAAACCTACTAACGAACGATTTGGACTGTGGTTATTATTAGAAAACTTGGACAACTTAATTACAAATGATTGTGTAATGTGTATTTTTCTTTTTTTTAAAAAAAAAAAATAAGGACTGTTCGGTTATTATCGGCTCTGTAGTTCGGCTGTCCTCGGTGTGTTTTGTATAATAGGCTAAATAGATTTTTCTTAAAGAAGGAAAATGGAAATTAAATTGTAATTGCTTACCAAAAACCTTACACAGGTAAGTGACTCATAAATCAATATACTGTATTAAATGTCCAATATACTTGATCGATAAATGTAGATAAGAAGGAACCATAGATTAAGTTTTAGTTTATTGTTTACCAAAAAACTTACATAAGTATCTGTCTAAAAAAAAAAATAAATAAATATATTATAATTAGAAATTATATTGCAAACATTGTGCATACATAGAGGTTAATAAACTTCTGTACGAATGGAAAAATACAGGTTAATGAACCCTGGCCTGGGGGTTCGTGGGGCGGAGCCTTTCTTTAGGTGTCTGTGTATATATTTTATATATATATAGAGAGAGAGAGAGAGAGAGAGAGGGAGGGAAACGATATGACGGAGAAGTATGTGGGTGAGGTATAAGGATCTAAAGAAAACTACAAAAGAATACGTACTATAGTTATTAGGTGTAAGAAGTAATAAATTAAAAAAAAAATAAAAACTTGTTTAAATTTTTATGATTATTTGAACAAAACTACTACAAAGCTAAACAACTACATGGAACATGCAACGCACGCACGGGCACTCCACAGTAAATTTATAGGCGAGATCTTTTCTACATATGAACTAAGTGGCCACTTTGGTCTAGTGGGTTGCATTACCGCCTTCTAACCCAAAAATTAAGGTTCGATTCCAGGTAAAACAACTTTTTTTATCTCATTTTATTTAATTATTTATAATTTATTTATATTTATAATTTAATATATATTTTATTAATTATTTATAATTTATTTATATTTATAATTTAATATATAATTTATTTGTAATTTAATAGTCTTCGAATTGAATGATAATTAAAGCCATCGGATGACGTCATCTTTGAATTAAGCTCATTGATTTGGATGATGGCAGCGGCGTTCTTGCAACCCCCAAAAAAGACTTGGCTCCGTAGCCCTTGCGCCAGAACCGGTCTTTTTACCCTACTACTATTATTTATTTTATGGTTGAAATCATTTAGTAATAGCTTATAAAATTCAACAAAAGTAGGATATCTCCAGGGCATTTGGTGGTTAAAAGAATAAAAAGTCTGATATTAAACACTCTCACTGGACTTGCTTTTGCTGGAATTTTTACAATTCCAGTTGACACATTTATATCAAACACGGAATTTACATATGGTTTTTTACGGCCTTAGATTATTAAGATAAATACATTATCTAAATGTTATTTGCCCGTGACCTCGGTATTGATTCCAGCCATTTTCGAGAAATTCCAAAATAACTCAGAAATTTATTCTGTAAATTGCACTTTACAATTTTCCTTCAAATCTGAAATTCTAGCAGTGCATTTGCCTATTGGTGGAGGATGATAAGCCTGACCATTCTAAAACAAGTCGTTGAAGGCTATTTTCAAGAGAATCGGAAAACTGAAAATATTAAAGTAGCACTGTTCTAGAAGTTCTAGAAGATAAACTGCTCACATTAAGTAAATGTAAAGTAATGCGTATTTCAGGCGTACGTAATGTCCAACTATCCAAATTAGGTGTGGTGAACGGGAGCGGAAGCACCTACTTTACCATTAACATTTTTTAAACGAATATAAAATTTAGTTATACGCGGGGACGACTCGAACTGGGAACCTCTCAGTTACAAGTCCATACTCATAACCACTACACCAATACAAAGGGTTCCTTTTGTACGATTCTCACTGAAATTCCACATGGTACTTGGTTTCACCACAAGTTACCGATTAAAGGTTATTGTACCTTTAACTAAAAATTGCGACTTTTAAACTTAATTCTAAGTTGAATATGTTTTGGGGAGTCCGTTTGCAATGCTCGTGTAGAGAGTTGTCTTCCATATACAATCTTTCTATAGCACATCATACTTTGTCTGTCTGTTGCTGTACACGAACTCGATAATCAAACTCAGACCACTGTCTGCGGGAAAATCAAAAACCGGAAAACAAAAATTATCTGTTATTTCACTTTTCCATACGCATGTTTTCAAACAATTTGATGTATAGATTATATCATGGTAAATGAAACATTTTTAAGAAAGCTAAAATCTTAAATGGAGTTTAATTAAAACCAAATACAAGCTTTTCTAAGTGTACATACATAAGTGTTGAGTAATGGAAGAGGTTAGCACAGCCAGAGAGCAGCCTAGTGACCAATGTCAGTCAACACTAATTAACTTTGATCCAGACATACTCTCACATCTTTAGCTGTGGAGACCGCATCACCACATCCCTCCTTCTCATTCATTCAATATAATTTGTACTCTTCAACGGTGTGAGCCGCATTTGTTGTGCATGTGAGGGGCATTTCGTCAGTAGTAAATGTATTAGATAGGTAGATAGAGTAGTTAGTGATGTAGTCCAATCCAACCTGTCTATCCCTTACACTCAACAGTAAATTTACTACTACCGACCAAATACATTGATTACTTCTTGTTTTTATTTGAGTATCTTCACGTTAGTTGTCCTGTAGTTCAGGAACATTGTAATTGCAAAACAATCACTAATGTACATTTCTCTCCTAATATAAATTGAATGATTTTCACAGTTAGCTCAATCAATGGGCTTTATATATTTAGATCTTAATGGAATGTTAATGTTTAATTCCAATTTGTATTATTATTAAAATGAAGTAATTCAATAAAATTTGACAAATAAATTAGTGAAGTTTTTGATTAGTTAAATAAATTTAAAAAGGTTCACACCACTATAATTGTGTTTCCTTGTTTACTTTCTCTTCCTATTGAGACAGTAACTATGGCTACCATGTTAATTTAAAAAAAAAAAAAATCGAATATACTCTTAACACTTACTGGCACGGATGTTGAAAATGTACAAAGTGACGTTCCGAAAATTGCTTATAATAGACTGTGTAAGGGCTAGTTGAACTTCTGTATTCGCTGTATGAATAAGATTCTTGTGTAAGACTGTTCTATAAATAATTGTGTGATTCTAAGACAGTTTTAACTGCTGCATATGACTGACGGTTGTAGTTACAACTGCCCTTTAAATATAATTTGCTTGTACCAGAGGGGGTTTCTTACAATGGAGTTTGGGCAACAGCTTTGCCTTACACTAACGGTTTGTACCTGTTCATTGCATGCTTTTTGCCAGCCAACGTACACATTTTCTCAAATTTCCTTTCGCAAAGGCAGCAGCCGAAGAAATCTGCAGTGGTAGGAACGGAGGTGGTGCACCTACATACCGCGGCGTTTCACAAGTGCTAAGTCCAAGATAAGCTAAGTTTTCAGGTCGTCCTTAGTTAGTCATGATTAGGAATGGCTCGAATATCTGAAGCAGGACTACTCGAGGATTATCTACCATATTAGAGCTTCAAACGCCAGCGAGCCACCAGCTCAGAAAGCTGGATTTTCGGAATTTGTCAGAGTCTATGTGTGCAAAATCTTGCTTCAGAATCCAAAAGATGGATTGGAAAAGAATAAATACATATGGAGAAAAGTAGTTTTTGTGGAAAAATCCTAACAAGCGTAGGCAGTGTGAGTGTCACATGGCAATGTAATTATAACCTCCCGCACATATAATCAACAATCCAACCAGAGTGTAGTGTGTAACAGAAACATTGCGTTGAAGTGAACTCTCTACACGAACTTGATAAATTTACTCTGACGATGGCTAAAAATCCGAAACCAGTCAGGAATATAAGAAACATGCATGCTGCGACAGATAAAATACCAAATTTTAAATATATTTCGAACCCGATACCAAAGTTTCTTTCAAAATCTAGGTGCGCTTTTGCTAAAACAATTTTAATTTGTTTTCCAATTTGACTTAGCCATTTTTCTTGAAAAGCGGCCCCAACGACTTTCTTTTTTCAACTTGTTATACTAACCCTGGTTAGGCTTGCTATTTGTATTTTTTAATGTGGGGGGGTTTCTGTTTCAATTAGATATTTTGTTTTGCTTTTGGATTTTTATGAATATGTTTTTGTTTTTTAATTTTGCTAGTGGTAAATATGTGACTGGAGATAGCTTCATACAATAAATTACTGTTTCTGAATTTGTGAGAACAATTTATCGATTTTAAATTAACTTAATATTGCCAATATGCTGCCTTCATTTTTCAACAAGGCTAAGTACAATTTATTGTCAGTATACTGATACATCGATTGAACATAACCTCCATGTCTATTAAATATTTTCTTTAAGCTAAATAGGCCGGGTTATTGTGGTAATGTTAGGCGGTAAATATTTGTTTAATATTTGTGTGAACTGCAGTACATGGTCAACTCTCTTCTATGCTGAGTTTAACACTTCAATAATCCTCTTGTATTTCAGAGAGCTGATATAACCCGTTTGGTTGTCGAATACAGACAGTAATTGAGGCCCTTACCTTTACTATTTGAACGACATAGTCCCTCTACAACGTGTTCACGCATCTCTTGTCCATTTTTTATCGGATTTAGAACGTAAATTGTCAGCCACTTACCAACATCTCTTTGTCTGTCAATAGTGACCTTTTCATATCGAATTTCTTCATATAATATCAATTATTTAACTATATTGTTTGAAATCAGTGCCACAGTCATATCTAGTTGAAAAACAATAATTTATTTTAATATTCTTATTGGGATTAAAATCTCGGAATGATTACTTCTTACTCGTAGAGAAGAGGAAGTATTGCAATCGTGCCAGATTTTCGAAATTGATTTTTCAGCGGAAATACATGTTTTGGGGTTCCTTAAATACAAAAGATGTTTTTAGGCAAATGGTTTGCGTGTGTATGTGTGTGTGTGTGTGTGTGTGTGTTGGGTTAACAGAATATTTAAAAAAACGAAAAGTTACAGGAAACTCAAACTTGATATTCAAAGACCGCATCAGACACGAAGATTTCGAGCAAAATCCATCTACCGGAAGTGTCACTTTAATGAATGCTGTTTTTTTCCAGTTTTTCGTAATTTTCTCAAAAACTACTCCAACGATTTTCTTTAATACTTGTAATACTATCTACACACATAAATGCCTATCACTTTTATTTTGAAACATTTTCGGGGGGAAAAAGTTTTTTTTTGGAGGTTCTGGGGGGAACAGTAACGTTATGCTTTCCTCTAGGGTACCATTTCATTATCATATATGATTTTACCTCCTGCATAATATTGATATACATTAAGGTTCGTATCCATCAAAGGAACAATGAGGAACATTTATGTTTCTGTTGAATGTTTTGTAAAATGTTCCAGTAAGTTCCAATAAGTTGTTTGTTGTTGCAGTAAACAAAATGAAAAGTTGCTTTGTGTTTCGTGTTTCCGTTCGAAGCGGTAAACATCAAAGGAGACAGTGGAAACACTCGGCAACAATCGGATTGGGAATTTGTAGTGCACGTGGAGACAACTGCTTGTGCATTTATTGCCATTCAGTGCCATTTATAGCCATTCCAGATCTGAACTGGATATACTATACTGGTCGGTTATGTGACCTGACAGTATATCATTTTTCTTTAGGGCATTTAGAAGTTGTAAACGACCATACTCCTCCCTCTCTTTGAGACTTGGCCGTACCCACACTTTGTTTTTTTTTTAATCAACAAACGGCATAAGCCTTATGGTTGAAGTCATTACAAGTGATACATAAATATAATAATAGTAAAGTAATATATGCAAATTTAACAGTAAAACTTAAAGTAGTGGAAAAATGTTTCTTGAAAAGTCCAGACGCCATTTGGAAATCCACATCACTAGGAATATACTCATTCCATGACCTGAATATTCTACAAATGATGTTAGCGTTGAACAGCGCATTAGTCTTAACGACAGGGACCACGAAATGCGAAGTACTGCGCAAGCAGCGAAGTGGTACATGAAAAGGAATAGCAGCAAGTAGCGCCATGCAATCAATTTCACCATCTTCAAGAATAGAAGACCAGCATTACGTCTTCTAGGCTCTAGAGAGCAGAAATGAGTAGCACCGCTGGATAACCTTTTGGTAAAAATCCTGATAAAACGGTTTTGTATAGCTTCAAGTCTAGCTATATACCTCTTAGTGTAAGGACACCAAATCAACGACGCATACTCAAGAAGGCTTCTAACTTATGCATTACATAGTTAGCACCGCTTTGGGATCTCTAAGATCACAAGTGTGCCTTATTACAAAACCCAGCGCTCTCGATGCTTTCCTATATACATATTCAGACTGATTCGTCAAAGAGAGGTCATAACTCAGAGTAACTCCTAAATCCTTCACGTTACGAGTCCTCTCCAATGGTTTGCCATCAATGAGGTACTGATACGATATAAAACTCTTTTTACTATAAAAAGAAATGACTTGGCATTTTTTAACATTAAGCTCCATGCCATTATTGCAGCACCAGTCAGAAACAACGCGGAGGGTATCTTGAATTATAATGCAGTCCGACACAGAAGCAACTTTATGGAAAAACTTCAAGTCATCCGCAAATGCGAGCACCTCAACTTCCGAGATCCTAGTAGTAGGTCGTTAATAAAAATTAGGAAGAGCCACGGTTCAAGGTGTGCTCCTTGAGGTACACCAGATACAGCATCGAACCAACGCGATTCCTCCGAGTGCCACCTTACCCGGCATTTTGTATCCCGAAGGTAATCTTCAAACCACTTCAGCATGGGACCACACAAGCCTAGCAACTTCAGTTTCTTTACTAACAAGGAGTGAGGCACACGGTCAAAGCCTTTTTAAAATCAGTATAAATCACATCACCTGGAAACAATTACTAAGTTCACCTGCTATGAAATGAAGAAATGATGCCAGTTAGTAACCGTAGAGCGTTGACTCAAAAATCCATGCTGTTTCGTTGAAATAACCCCTCTAAATTCACTTAAGTGCTCCAATAGTATAATTTCAAAAAGCTTGGCCAGTACGTTCATAATAGAAATCGGTCTGTAATCTTCAATATTCTAAGGGTTATTTAGCTTAGGTATAGGAACCGAATAAACCTGCTTCCAAAGAGTAGGAAAAACACCAGATGCAAGGGAAAGGTTAACAACAATGTAATAGGCACTGCTAGCGACGGGGCACACTCAAAAAGAAATTTTGCAGGAAAACCATCAGGTCCAGGACTAGAGGTAAGTTTCAGTGCCACAATCTTCTCAAAAACTTCTGTTTCAGAAACTTATGTTTCCTTTTTCTTTTTGTACTTAAAATAATATAAGCAGCTGCAGCAGCGGCGAGGAGGTCTTGTTCGTCCATTTTCTAGCACACTGACTACATTTATATTGATGTTGCTTTGGTAGAGCCAATGTGTTTCCAGAAACAAATAAACTAGAAACAAAACGTAAATGTTACTAAAATTAGTTACTTTGGTGGAGACAGAAAGTTTCTTTGTGTTGCCTCAAGTTCCATTATTGTGAAACAAGTGGCAATACATGGCAACAAAAAGTTCCTCATTGTCCCATCGGTGGATACGTACCTTCTGAAGCATTGTTGGAATGCCAAATTTGTAGAAAATCGGTTAACCACAAGTGCAATATTACAGAATAGGTTATTGATTTTGTTTGGTATTTTCCTGAAAACGACTGTAAACCATTTCCATTAAACTTGGTGGTAATTTCACACATAAAAACGTATTACTTTTATTTGAAACATTTTAACAAAGCAAATTATTTTGGATAGTTGTATGGAATTTGTGGCTTTATTTCAAATTTTATTTGTAGTCGGTTCATTGTGCTTAGAGCGCTCTACCGGTCCATAATATAATCATCACTTCTCTATCCGCGAAGATTAGTAAGGCTGGTACTCAGTCCCCCCCACCTCTCTATTTATGTTCGGACAAATACGTAACATTTGAGTTTTAGGAAAATTTGTCACATTATTTTTTATATGTGATTGTATTAGAAGGAGTAACAGAAAGTCATGTGAGTGTTTCGCACCAGATGTTTACTTGTTCATGTTGCTCTGAAGGAAGTATTGCGTACATGAAAAATTGAGTATTCACCGGCTGAACTTTTTTTACAGTCCATGAGAACAAAAAAATGTTTTTAAATCAAGGCCTCTCGCCAGTCAGTGTATTTGTTTGTGTGTTTGTTTGTTTGTATTTGCGATAAATGCAACTCTAAAATAAAAAATAGTAAAAAGCTCAAACTTGATATACCGTTAAAGTACCGCTATAATATCTGAACGTAGGTTACAGTCGGAACTATCAACCAGCATAGCGTCTTTATTGATTGGTTTGCGATTTTCTCGAAACCGATTTTCTTTAAACTACTTGTACTTTACAAATAATCTTATACTTCAAATTTCACATACGCATATAAATCCTATAAGGAGGAAGTGGACTGGCCACTTCTTCAGTGATCTTGGCGTCCCTGTGGGCATCCCAAGGCTGACAACACTAACTATTTGTTGTGGTTGGTTCTGCAGAGCTGGAAAGCATCAGAGATATTTTCCGTGATAGCCTGCTTCTTGTTGTGGTAATCGACCAGTTTCGGGCGTTCGCCCATCATCAGGATGCTGTTTGTCAAATAAACATAGATTTGTGTAGACCTTGTGTGATAACATAGATTTGCACAGACTAAATTTAATTGATATACCTTTAGTTGATAGACATAAGTGTATCAACTAAATTTGCTCTGTGCAAATCTATGGTACCACACAGTATGACAAAAAGCATCCTGATGATGGGCGAACGCTCGAAACCGGTCGATGACCACAAAAAGAAGCAAGCTATCACGGAAAATATCTCTAAGGCTGACACTAACTATATTTATACTTAGATCACCAACATTCCCCCAATTCTGGAGTAAGTTGAAGTGCAAAAGCAGCGTACTCCCTATCGTACTCACACACACAAATTCCACTTTAGTGTTTCAGAACAATGCGCCGGTTCAGCAACTCTAAAGTTCTATTAAATGTATTATTAAAATTCCAAGGTTGAAGAAAATAGCTTGGCCGAAGTGCGATTGTACACAGTAGATTTCTGAGTATTTGGAAATTTGATCGAAAACGGCTTCCACGGTTGTTTCCCCGATGTCACTATATAATCAATTTTAAGTGGAGTAAGAGAAAGTGCTGTGAGTGTTTCAAGCCATTTGTTCCTAGATTTACCTGTGGAGCCATTAATAATAAAGTTCTGGACAAAAACCATAATTTATTTGGTATCTTCTGTGAAGCAGCGAAATCCGAATAAATGGAGGAACACTATGTTGTGTGAACAATAATTCATACTTAATACAGTGACATATCATACACATTCTTATCTAGTTTGTTGCAGAGCTTCCTCTATAACAGGGCAGCTCGCTGTTTACTATTAAGTCCGTCGCAATGTGTTCCGCTATTACTGTTTGCCACCAGCTGAGAATGCCCCGAGTGTTTTTTTTTTATATAAAAAAGGCTAAGTGAAAAAAAAAAATTTTGTCAATTATATAACTGCAGGGAGAGAAAGAGGTGTGAGTGTTTCACACCAGTAGTCTCTAACTGCCTAAGGAGTTTAACTTCCGGTGATTTTGGATTTGGTGAAGTGGAAAAGATAACAAGACATAAGTGGTGTTGTAGAAACATGACAATCAGTGAACAATCACCAAGACAATGTGCTGCTCAGCCTTTCTACTAAAACCTTTCTTATAAAAAAGTTCTTTTATAAGCTGCTTTCTACTAATGCCCCAAATACAGAACTTCTTGTCCGCCAGCTTAACCAAGGTATAACTTGTTAAGTACAAGATATTGGCAACTAGATAAAGTATTAACTACATTTATCGTTTACAGAATATCTGCCACAGAAAATACCACAAATTCCCACACCTCTAACACACTGAATGGTTGTAACACGGTTGGTTGTACAGAGATCACCATTGCTTAAAGACCAGCTGACAATACACCTTTTTTGCTTATTTTCTACTTTATTTATTTCCACTATTGCTGGCTTCTTGCCAGCTTTCTATTATCCCTTAATCACATCATTTATATTGTGGGAAAATTATTTAGTAGGATATCCGTAAAATATAACCTTTATAGGAGCAAAAATTCTATGAATAACCTGCCAGAGGTTAGCATATTTACTTTCTTTGACTTCCTCTTAGAGATCATGGTCACATTTTTGACCTTGAGATTTCACTGGATTGCCGCCTAGTTTTATCGACCATTCTTATTTTGTTTTTTCACAGTTGTTCAGTTTTTATGCTTGGAAGGAGATAACTCTGTCCAAGCAATCCCTTAGAGAACTAGTGAGAATTCATGTCAAGGTTCTTAAATAAATTGTGCCATCAAGTCCGGCTAAGACCTTCATATGCCGTTATGTAAGAACTCGTCTATATTCCAACGACATGTCCTCACATGTTAGTCTAGTGGCTAGCGCACTCGCTTTTGGTGCGCCATAGGTTTATTTTATTATTTAATCGTCATAGTCTTGTTAGTTAAAATAGAGTGCACCAACTGATTAATTCTTAGGCTGAATGTAAACCATCCTTCAAGAAACTAAAAAAAAAAAAAATAAGCACCACTGATGGTTCGGCCTTGTAAAAGGAAGACTGGAATGGAATTGAAGAGAAGAAACAAGCGTGATAGGCAGGGAATATATGGTTGGATGGTGTAAACGAAAGCACTGTGAGGCCAGGATCTTTCAGAGGACATGTTGGTGAGGGAAAATGATATTAGATACCTAGAAGAGCTATTGTGTGTGTGTGTGAGAGAGAGAAAGATTGGGAAAATTATCTATATTTTTGCTTTTCCCATCTATAGCTGTAAGAAGTGGTGTGATCTTGTTTTTCGAATTAAGTTTTCATGGGAATATATGTTTGGAGGTCCCCTGAATAAGAAAACAAATGTAAACGTTGGTAGATCTCTTCCTCACTCCCTCTCTATCTATCGCCCTCCATCTCACAATAATTATTGTGAAATGAAACTTTCGTACAATAAAAACTCCTTTAAATAATATTATAGAGCCAGACAACATTTAAAAGGATATAAATTTTGTATTATAACTTGTAATGATTACAGTTGAAGCACTTTGACAATGTGAAGACAGAGCAAGAAGAGATAAAGGCTTAGAGGGAAAAAAAAGTTGGAAGAAAAGACAGAAGTTCTTGGAAACTTTGCGTTTGACTGGGTCGCTGATCGATTTAAAACGAATTTCTATGGAAATGCCAAAAACATCATCCAATTCTATTCCCAGCTGTTCATATCAGCAGCAGCTCGTGTTCAGTTCTTTTAAGAAGAAAGAAATAACTTTTTTTTTTCTCTTCCTCCCGTTGGTAATAATATAAAGGGTAAAAGAAATTGAACTCAAATAGCTTTTCAGTGATAAAAAGCCAATTTACACTTGGCTTGATAATAGAAATTACAGGAAATGTAAGTGGAACGATTTAAATAAAAAATAATCTCACTTCTTAAAATGTTCAATCAAAACTCCAGGTTTCTTCAGTGTATCCAGTTTTTACTTTTTCTTCTTGCCCATAAGAGGCTCAGGATTTTTTTCTTTTTTTTTGTAAACCGCTCCAATGATTTCTTAAATTTCGCACACTGACTACGTTCTGTCAGTCTTATTTGAAACATTTTTCCAGGATTCCAGGAAAGTGGACTTTTGGAGGGTTCTGACGGTACATACAGTTGTACTAATATTATTCTCAGGAAAGTTATTATTTGTCATTTATTTACAAATTGAAATAGGGCTAGCTCAGTAACATAGTGGTCGGTATAATGGAGTTGTTAAGGTGAGAAATTAGGTTTTATTTCGATTTTTGTTCTTACACTAGCGATTCCAGTGGTTGCCTTCAGAGAATTTACACGGCGACAGTGGTTCTGAAACTACGTTTCTTTTTCGTCGCGATGTTACTACTTGGAATTTTTGCTTGCATTCATTGTGCCAGTGCATACCAGCACAATGTTTGCCAGGCGATGGCGGTTTTTGTGTGGATTCTACAGGCGTATCCGTCTTTTTTATTGCAAATATTGAATCTTGCGGTTCTACGTTTTGAATATCTCTAAGAGCTGTGGCATAAGCTTGTGCCTCATCCAGGGTTTTAGGAAGTTTTATCTGAACCTGAGCCTTAATTGAATTAGGTAAAGATTTGATGAAGGCGTCTGTTGTTAATTTATCTACAAGGTTTTGTAAGTTTAGTAGTGGATTCTCTTGTGCTTTAAAAAGCAAGAGGTAGAAATATGTTTAATGCGATCAGAGAACGCTTCAAGAGTTTCATTCGGATTCTGATGTAGGCTGGTTATTTGTTGCAAAAGAACAATGGGCGTTTTTTTCTTTTTTAAATCTGTTAATCAGATTTTCTATTGCCTTCTGATAGGTTATAGAGACATTATTATTCGCGCATTGATTTTTAAAAGTATCAAAATAAATCTTTGCAGGACCAGTCAATTTTAAAATTCTAATTTTGTCCGCATCAGACCATCCCGTCAGGACACTATAATTATTGAGTTGGTTGATGAAGTTGGAAATATCGCTATTGTGCGAACCGTCGAATATAGGTAAATTATTTATGATTTGGATATTCCTAATATTCACAGGATTTGCCGTATTGCACTTATTTAAAAGGTACGCGATCGCCTCATCGGCAGTCTTTTGCTGGCTATCAATCGTATAAGTTGCCATTTTCTTAATTTTTGATAAGCGTTCTTTCAACACTAATAAATTACCGCCTATTGGGAGATTATGTTGTTTTAATATGTTGATGTTACCGGCTCTTTTCATAAACGAAAAAAAGTCGATAAGGTACAAATAAGAATAAGTAAAAATAGAAATGGATATGAAATTGCAAAAATGTAATATTGAAAAAAATGACACCTTCTTTTTTTTTTTGAAAGCTGAAGCGGGATTCGAACTACGCTGCCACCAATATAATGGAGTTGTTAAGGAGAGAAATTAGGTTTGATTGAATGAACGAGTTATGAAGACACTGTTATAATGTAGCTATACGTTTACACCAACTGCACTGGACTTGATAGAATAAAAGGTGGGTGTAGAGATATGACACGATGCGATGTATGGTTGAATCTGATAGATATCCTCTAGATAGATTCTCATTGGCTTATATACACAGGTTCTCCCACTCTAGCCTGCCTAAGTCAGAGAGTAGTCTCTGTTAACCAGAGAGAGCTAACAGAGAGAGTCTCTTTTCTCTCTGCTGGATGCCATTACAGTCGGTAATAAAATAAAACTATGTTAAAGATCTTGATATAGTCTGGGTTTCAATTTTCTAGATGGTGAAGTCTGATAGTGTAACACTGAAGACAGTGTCTGAAGGGGGTTAGGAAGAAATTGTCTGTTAGTTTAATCATGTGTTTGTGAATGTCTGGTATGTCAAGTTCTCTGTGTATTTGTATATTCCTGATAAACCAGGAAGCGTTTAATGCGACTCTTAATACTTTGTTTTGAAAGGTCTGTAATCGTTTCCTCATTGTGTTGCTAGCTGTTATCCAAACTGGGCAGGCATACGTCAGAAGAGCTCTGAATAGTGTCGTATAGAGAAGTACGGTACAGGAATGTCTGAATGGTGTGATACTGTTAATCAGTGGGTATAACTGTTTCAGTCGGATGTATGCTTATTGCAATTTAGTGTTGCCGTCTAGTCTCCAGATAAGTATAGTGTCTAAGATTACCCCAGATGGCGGCGCACCCCTTTGGTCGTTTTGTTTCCAGGGAATTTCCTGGTTGTTAATTGTTAGTGGGCGAATGCAAATATAAATCACTGTTATTGTTTCACACCAGAATTTTTGAAGGTAACTCCCAAATTCATTAGCTGCCTCTGTTGCCTGAGAAAACAGAAATTTTCATGCAGCCAATCTCATTTAAAATACTTGAAAATAGAGTGTTGTCATCTATAATTAGTTCACTACAAGTTCTGCTTAAACCCCTTTTCTGTTCCTGTCATTCTTGAGGTTAACAATGAATTAATCGATTATTTTAATCGAAACACCTATTAAGTTAGGTAATGATAAAGGTAATTCAATAAAGAACAGGCAAGAAAGAGACAATCCATTTAGAAAAAAAACTTTCTCTTTGTCTGTCTGTATATAATCAATTGAAAAAACATTTGAGAACTCTAACAACACTAAATCCTTTGAATTTATGTTCTTTATTTAAAGCTTCTTTGCATTAAGCACCAGCAGCGACCTGTAAATGTTCCTAGTATGTTTATTTTAAAGAGGCTTCTGTATAAATCTCTACCAGGACAACTCTTTCTCAAAGTTTTGATCATTCCACAAATATAAATGCATGCCAAGAACATGCAAGGGTTTTAACTTAATCTAATTCTAATTCTACAACCAACAGATCCCAAATTGGCAACAACATTTGAGGAATGACTATAATCCCTGGCAAGGGGCAAACTTTTATTATGATCTTTCGAGCTTCCGCGACCATTTGACATGCAAAATGCTAGGCCTGAGTCTTCAGAATGAAACTACATTCTGCCGTATGGTATAATTATTTAGTCACACATTATTTAAATATAATGTAGCTCAGTGGTAACACAATGTTAGACTGGTTTGAGTCCAGCATGCTGCCCTTAAATTTCTCTTCATAGGAGTCTCTACAGTGATGGATAATGCCCTGAGAAGACTCCATGGGGCACAATAGAACTTTCAGATTGCAGTGCAATAACCCCTAGGACAGTCGAATCTAATTTAAATGTCTTAGTCCGTTAATTTATAATGCCCAAAAAATTAAAATAATGGATAGATATTCTTATATTGGTGTATTATACGTCTGGCAGATTTCTACAACATTCGGGCTATTTTTTATTTATGAAAAAGGGCGAGGCACAATCAACGTTATTGCAGTGCATTGAAATTTGGATACATCCTGTTATAAACCGAGGTAGTTCCTTTAAGATTTTTCAAGTCTTTATATCTACGATCCAGGAATACATGTAATCATTTTGTACGTTTGGAAACTGGACATAACTATGTAGAAAGAAAAATAGTCAAACGTATGGATAAATACTAATAATTGATTGCCAAAGTTATTTTCGAAAAGGATGGAAGCCATGATAAGTGGTCTGGTAATAAAGTGCATTACATTTTGTATAGCCAGTTGAAAATGAAAAGTTTGCTAACACACACTTTACAAGTTTGCTAGGCATAAATGAATTTTTTTTTAACAGATGCGTGTAATTTTCCCCCCTTTAGCTTAAAAAGCCAATTAAGGCCATCAAATGAATCCTTAATCTAAATTATCTCTTAAAGAGAATCAAAATATTTCTTAAATTTGATAGTATTGAAAATTGTATGATTTGTAATTTGCAAAAGTCTGAAAATATAAAGAATTTGTTATTAATTGTCCACAAATATATGATGGTTTCCATAATAAATACGTCAATAATTTATTAATAGATCGCTGACAGAACTGAACAATCCAGGAAACAATTGTTTGTAATTCTGGTCCTAGAGCAGTGAAATAATTAATATTACAATATGTAATCGGCTTTGAACTTTGCAGTTTTTATCTTAAATAAATTGTTCTGTAATTTTAGTTAGTATTTGTTATTTGAATACGTATGTATTTACTTTCAATTTAAATTTTTAATACCTTTATATTTCTATTTTTATTATCATTTTCTTAATTATGAAAAATTATTTTTGAATTCACTGACAACTCTTTGTTAGAAGACCATTTAAATCTTAAATAACAACAGATCTAATTTTTAAAAAGTGGAATAAAATTCAGTGGTATTGAATGGAATAATTAAAGAAACAAAGAACTTATAAATCAATGAATATTAAGCAGTGAAATAAATAAAATGACTTACTTTCAAAAATCAGAAGTTGATATTCTTGTAATCAGTTTAAAACAGCTGTTTTTTGACTGTTGTCCAGCGGGCACGTGAGAACGATCTCGGACAACTTCACCCCACCCCCACCCCTTGTTTCAGAATACATAATTTCTATTATCATTCAACGATAGGCTGTTCTTTAGAAATACGCAATTTGGAAGAACAGGCGTTCATTGGGTACGTTTTCTGGTTTTATGAGAGGGTGGAACGGATCAGAAAATATTCCCCAAGTCCTAAAGCAGTATATGGTATACTTGTACAGTTCCACATAACCTGTAACAAGTTGAAGACCACTAAGCGTGTAGTGATAAAATCCTAAATGAAGAAAATGTGTCCATTAAAATTGTAAAAATTTCAGAAAGAGCGTTTCGCACTGGTTTTTTTATGTTACTTTATATTCTAAACTTGTAAACGACATTTTACTGTCCACATTTGCTCCTCTTTTATTTTATATTTATTTATTTTCTCGGCGCTTTATTTAATGTTGTCTACGAATAATTTCATAAATTTAAGAATATAATAGTCCGGGAAGTAATAGCTATAGTAGGGGCGTAAAAATCTGCTCTCTTGCAGCGTTGTATCCCTGTCTCCGCCTTTTCTAGGATACCATATAGGCTTCCATGTTTTGCTGTTACTGCTTTACATTTTGCAAATAATGATTCTAATATTTTTTTTTCTACATCTTTTGGCACATTGGAATAATTCCAAGAATTTGCAGAGACCCAGTTTCTAGGTTGCTAAACTTTTTTTAGCTGACAAGGAAACTGTGTTAAAAACTTACTCTGTCAGAGATTTTTTTATATCTTAGACTAAAGCAAGATATTCGACATAACTTCTATAAATCCTGGAGTCCCATTTGTTTAATAATCCATTTTACGATCTTTTCATGCAGTAAAAGAGGAAGAATTTTGAACTTGTGTCTATTTTTTATTTTTTCAAAAATGGACCAAAAAAATGAGTCAAAAATGATTCAATAAAAAAGTAGTACTTTCGTTTTGACACTCGAGTGTCAGGGTAGCTCGCAGCAGCCCCAGCGATTAGGCAACGAACGAGATTTGTAAATCTACTTGCGTTGAACACATATTATTTCTTTTTTCTGCTCAGTATAAAGTAAAAAAAACTAATTTGGTAATCTATTACGGATAACCAATTCTTTATGTCCTGAAAATGATATATGCATGATCTACCAGTTGCTTTTATGTGTTATCTTAGAAAGGAAATATTGTTCAAAGAAATTGCAGTATGCAGAAATTTTTCCAATTAAAATTCCAAGAATTGCAATTTCTTTTTCTCATTTAATGAAAGTGATGCGGAAAAACAGAAATCTATTAAATATGAAAAAATATTTTGATTTTCCATTATCAGCCAGTCATGATAATAAAAATGATTATGTGTTATGATGTGGCAGCAGAATACTGGCATGACCTCCCCCAGCTGAAAGAGATCTCACCATTCAACAGCTTTTTACCGGCTGTACGATGATGATATGTTCCCGGTGGGTTGGTGGGTATTGTGAATGCCTTTGTCTCTACTGTAAAACTGCCATTCATCACTCTTTTCTCTTTGTTCGCTTTACTCTCTCTCTCCCTCGGTTTCTCAGTTTTCTGCATTGTACATTGTAGTGGAGACACTGTCCCATGTTGTCAAGCTCCGCTGGTAGCCGCTCACTAGCCTACACTCATAGCCTATTGGATATAACAATAGCTTCTCCTTTTTTTTCCCCCATCGCTCCTTTTATTCCGTACGACCGATTAAGGGCAATTTTAAAAATGAACAATCACTTTTTTTTATCTTTTTTATAACTCTATCGATTGATAGATTCTAAAAGTTTGAATACATATTCAGGAATTTTATAATTGGCCATACTTTTTACTTACTCTTACTCCCAGGAACAGGAAGTATTTATAATCGTGCCAGATTTTCGAAATTGAATTTTTACCGAAATTAAATGTTTTGGGGTCCCCTGAATACGAAAAAAATATTATTACCGAATTGTCTCGATATGTGTGTGTTTGTGTGTCAATTAACAGAATGTCTCACAAACGAAAAGTCGCAGAAAGCTCAAACTTGGTAGATATTCCATTTAGTACTACCACCGCATCAGACACGAAGATTTCGCGCAAAATCTAGCAACCGGAAATGCGAGTTTAATGAATGAATACAAAGAAGTTTTGGCGTGGGGGAGTGTAAGGTTTCCTTAAAATTCATGTTATTAAATTTAGATTTGCCAGTTGATATAAAATTGAAGACAAGCAAACATTTTGTTGAAATTATGTTAATTTATCTCTTAAATCTGTGTAAATTACAGTAAGAGACAGTCGTGTGAGTGTTTCACACCAGGTTTTTTTTTTTTTTGTATATTGCTAAGGCCTAATAAACGTTTGTTAAAAAAAAAAATCAATGGTTCTATGAGCTGGAAAATGTCAGGAGATTTTTACTGTGATATTGTGATTATCGACCGATTTCAAGTGTTCGCCCATCACCAGGATGTCCTGATAGATATTCTTTGGAAGGAAAAAAACTTTCATAAAATCCATTCAGATCATAACAAAGTATTTCTCGAACAAATGAGGAAACTGATCTTGATGACCACAATATAAACATGGCTACCATTGAAAAAAACTCTTAAAAAAAACGCTGTTTGAAAAGAATTCATCATGTAAATATGTGAAAATAAATGAAGTTAGAGGAAAGCCATGTGAGTGTTACACACAGTATGTTCTCTTACTGCTGCATTGCAAGTATCGAATCAAATTTTCGAAATCGAGTTATTTATTGTAAAAACACCTTCTGAGATCCCCTCAGTACAAAAAGTGGTTTTTAGAAATTGCTCTGTGTGTGTGCGCGTGTGTGTGTGATCAGCATAACTCAAAAACGGAAAATCGTAGAATGTTCATAAAACACTTATCAGTGGACTCGATAATTAGGTTTTGATCGAAATCGATCAACCGCAAGTACTGAATTGATTTTTTTTTAATTTTTTTGCGATTTTCTCGAAAATGGCTCCAAAACGTTTTACTTTAACCCTGAAACAATTACCTATATAAAGAGCTACAACGTTTATTTGAAACATTTTCTGGGAAAATCCATATTAGGGGTTTTGGAGGAGAGGAAGCTTCTAAAGTGCCATTGCCCTATATTACATGTTCCTGTTATCTATATTATATGTACTAATAAGAATTAAATGTGTTGCCAAAAATTTAGGATGTGAAGAAAATCGATAGATAGAGAATGCGGAGATTACTGAACGGCTTTTTCAGTTTTTTGCGATTTTTTCGATAAAGTTACCAAATAGTTCGATAGTCGTTGTGTATCTCTGACAAATAGTTCCATTTAACTTGATATGCTCAGAATACATAATATATTCATTGATTTATCACTTTTGTTTGAAACATTTTTCCAGTTATAGATTTTAGTGGGGTTATGGGGGAGCTGGAAGGTCACCCTTCTCTCAGGTGTCATTTATATTTTTTTGATTCTCCTAGCTATATATATAATGTCTAAAAATTAGTTGAATTCAGTAAAAATTCCAAGTTTGAAGGAAATTTTTTGTCAAATAAGTTTTGTAAGTTGCAGTGAAAGACAGTCATCTAAGTGTTTCATACCAGATTTTTTTTGTATTGAAATTGTTTTTTGGGAGGTTATTTGATAAAAACCGTAATGACATCTTCCCGAATGAGTGCCGAACATTTACGGAGACAGTCGAACCAGTTAATATTATCATACTGTTTGTATTTGTGTAACCAATTTTTCCAATTCAAATTTATGTTTTTTTTTTTAATTTATTTATTTTCTCTTACTGCAAGAAAAAGTGATTGCGTTCGTGTCTAATTGTTGAAGTTGATTTTTCTAACGGAAATATATGTATATTTTTCTAAAGGAAAAAATCTGGCTTTCTCTTTCCCCTATGAGAACAAGTACTTAATAGAAAATATAGGTAAATGATTGATGACGCAATTCTTTTTTATAGAATTTCTTTATTGCCCAAGAGATTTATTCTCCATGTTCGAGGACATTATAATATCAGCATTAAGTATTTTTTTATATATATACGTACTACATAGAGACCTTATCATCAATCTTTCGCCTAAACTTTCAATATAGAAGGCCCTTACAAGAAGGTCGAGAATTACATTGAAATATACTTATTAAATTTTAGGACATAAGCAAATGGTTATTTGAATCTAAATATAAACACTTATGGAAGGCACCACGTGGCGTCTTGAACAATCCGTCAGCAATGGGCAATTTAAAGACGTAACTTAATAATTCTTCACAGAATTCTGATTAAACTCAATTATGACGGGAAAAAAATCTCGTGTGAAACACTCACACAACTTTCTCTTAGTGCAGTTTACAAAATTTGTAATTTACAAATTTTATAGTTAGTAGATATATCAAATTTAATGAAATTCGTCCGTGTTTTTATGGAGAAAATCGCGAAAACTGAAAAAAACTATCCAGTAAAAACGCACTTCCTGTTAACTAATTTTTTTGAAACTCGGAATTTTGGCAATCTATTTATTTCTAATAATTTGGCTTAGATGGTAGAATTATATAATCAACTAGCATTTATAGCAAAGCATAACCCCACCCCTCCCCAAAAGAGCCCCCTTAAATGACGTACCCAGAGAAATGTTTCAAATAAAATTTTAGCTCTTTATATTTTTTATAGTTCAGATTTTTAGTTTAAAGAAAATCTTTGGAGCCATTTTTAAGAAAATTGTAAAGAAATGAAAAAACCATTCAGTAAACTGGTACTTCCGGTTGAGGAATTTTGACAGACAACCTACTATTGGATCGCAAGGTGATACCTAAACGGAATATCAAGTTTTAACTTTCTACGATTTTTTATTTTGGGCTATGCTGTTTAAATTCACCCACACTCACAAACAGACCATTTTCCAAAAACGACTTTTTTGGACTCAAGAAAGCTCAAAACGTGTATTTCCGGTGAAAACTCGATATCGAAAATATGACACGATTACAACTCCTTGCTAGGAAGGAGTAAGAGAAAGTGTAAAAGAGCAAGGATTGTAGATGCGCAGTTAGCATTGCAAGTTAAAAGAAAATAGTTGGAGGCGTTTTCTGAAAAATTCCAAATAACTGAGAAACCAACATTGTAAAGTCGCTTTTCGGGTGAGCTGATTTTGTTTATCTTGAAACTTGGAATTCTAAAAACAACGTTTTTATGATATCGTAATATAATGTAAGTTGTAGAACTGTATATTGTACTACTGATGTGGCGCTTTAAAGGACGTTGCGATTCCCCCCACAACCCTCCAATTCCCCCACTACCTCCCAAAAATAAATTTTCCTAAAAAATAATTCTAATAAACATGATCGGTCGGCCATTAAGGTATAGTTAATATGCGAAAGTTTATGGTAAAACTTTGGCGCCATTTTTTCGGAGAACGAAAAAGCCGCACTCCCAGTAGGTGAATTTTGATTGAAGATTACGGAATTTCCTTCAATTTTTCGATTTTTGAGCAATTTTATTCATATATACACACATACACACTTACAGACCATTCGCTAAAAACAAACATTTTTTCTTATACATTAGAGGCCATACAAAATTCGCAGTGTTAGGGACGTCATCTTACAGCAAATAAATGGGGGTAAAAAAGCTGCTGAATGCTTTTGTTTAATATCTATGATTTTATCCGTCGTAGCATGGTTCACTATTTTGGTTGTCATCCATCGTCAGAGTAAGGCTATCAATCAATCAATTCGTGCAGACAGATGACTTCAACTTAATGATTCTATCATCCGGTCCGAACTAAAATATTGGCGTGCGACGATGGATAAAATCATATATGTTATTGTAATGTATTGGTGTGGATGTGTGTGTAGGTAGCTTGTGGCGTAGCGTTTTAGCGAAAAGGGCTTGTATGATTGCTTGAGATAGAATGCAAGAATAATTAAGAACACACTGGTAGTTTAAAACAATATATTCTCTAAGAGAAATTAAGTTAACAACAATATGCTTATAATTTAAATGGAATAAACTCTTAAAACTTGATATTGGCTCTGATGTTTTCACTTTGGTAGCTAGAACGAGTCTGTCTTAAAATATCTCTTCTCTTTGTCCGTTTAGTGCCTCCCTTGTGAGGAGAAGGGGATAGAACAAAGCCATAAGGTTCTTGGACATTCCTAGTAACTGTACTTGTATTACCTGGCTGGTCCTTTTGCAAGGGAATGTCACATATTTTGATAATTTAGATTTATTTAAAAATTAATATTATTTCAAGTTTCTTGCATCCATCACATTATCAAGCATTGCGGACTTCCCCCCCAAACTACTCCCCCCTTTCTATAACTTTGGTATCCAATGGCTGCACATATAAAGGTCCATCAATTTTATTTTAAAAATTGTTTGAGAAAAAGTGATGATTTTTAGATGATGAGGGGGGGGGGATTGTAACAGCCTTTCCTTTAAAGTGCCGCTTCAATAATCTTGTAGTGTTCGGCTCCGCCATCTATATACTATTAGTGCATTGCATATCTTGTTGTGCATATTTTGTTACCTGGTGCTTGAGAAATACAGTATTGATTCTAATTTTTTTTTTTTTCTTTAACTATTACAAATATAGTTATATTCGCTTTTGTTGTTGCAGGGAGTTGTGACGTCCGAGGTTGGAGGGTAATACTGAGGAGGGAGAGGTGATGGAATTATTGGACAAGAGGCCGGAACTTGTTGAAAAATGGTTATCAGAAAGAGCGCCGCCCCACATCACCAGTCGGGTGTCAATCAAACGGCCTTCCATCACCTCAGAGCTGTTCAATCTTTGGCTCACCTCCTCACCAATCAAAAGATCAAGATCGCCAAACAGGTAATTTGAGTTTTTTTGTACTGTTCGTTAAATGAAATAATTCTGTATTTGTTAGAAAAAGAAAATTCATTGCTCGTTCATAGTTCACATTTCTATCATTCTGGGCGGGTCCCCAGGGCCAGCAAAAAGTTGAAACTTTATCAATCAACAACTGAGAATGGGGAAAACGCAAGATAACTTGGTTATTCAGCCATAATTTCTGGAAAGTGATAATTTTTCAGTGTATTTTGGATCGATTAACTGAGGGTTTCCAAGATAATCTCCCAAGTGCTCTTATGGCTAAAACGGTGCACGTGCAATATGTAAACAATCCTAATATAATACCAACAACAATGTTTCTCACGCGAGTTTTTTTTTTTTTTATCTTACTGCTGTCAGAGAGGGTGCTGTAATCGTATCAAATTTTCGGTATCGAGTTTTCACCGGAAATACACATTTCGAGGTTCCCTGAGTCCAAAAAAGTGGTATGTGTTTGTGTATGTGGACGGTACAGTTCAAAAACCAAAAATCGCAGAAAGGTGGGTTTGAAAATTGACATTCAGTGTGGGTTGTGGGTTCCTACACGAATTTACCAGCCAAAATTTCTAATCGGAAGAACAACATTACTGACTGGATTTATCAGTATTGTTTACGATTTTCTTGAAAAAGGTTCCAACGGTTTTCTTTGAACTTGTTATATTTAGCTGTACATAAAAAGAGTTACAACTTTCATTTGTCACGTTTCTCTAGAGAAATTCATTTCCCTCTACTGAACAGTTTTTGTTTGTTTTGTGAAATTTCCTCGAAAATATTTTCAACAATTTTCTCTAAACTATCAGAACTAGTATTTCATACAAATAACTACAACTTCTATTTGAAACATTTCTCCGGAAAAATTCATTTAACAAAGCTTATGGGAGAGGGGTGGGGTCATGTTTTAGAAATAAATATTTTGTCAGAGTTCGGAATTTGACGAAGAAGAAAATCTGTTGATGGGAAGTGCGTTTTTACTGAAGTTATTTCACTTTACTACGATTTTGGTCATTAAAACTCCAACTGATTTCAGACTTATCACTTTTATTGTAACTTATTTCTGAGAAAGTTCATTTAAAGAATTTTTTAAAAAAGTAGTATATAAAGAATTGTCTAAAAAAGTAGTTTATATATATTTAATACAAGAATAATATAATTTAACTTCTGTTCATTTGTTACATTCGGCAACCTTGAACTCGAATGTGCAAAATGACTGTTTACTCCGCAGTTAAATAAATATCTGTTGTTTAAAACAAATATCACAATGGCCTATCATGGCCAATATCACGGAAAATGTCTCTGATGATTCATTTAAAGAAGTTTGATAGGAGGAAGAGTGTATGGTTCCTCAAAAAAGATAAGAAGTTTAGATTCTCTAATTGATATAAAATTGAAGACAAGCAAACATTTAGTAAAACTTATAAGTTTGTGTAAACTGTAGTAAGAGATAGTCGTGTGAGTGTTTCACACCAGATTTTTTTAATTTGTTTATTTCCATGATTACTTAAATAAATTATTTTACCTCACGGTACACTACATTCCATAAGTATAACCTTATGTTTCAGATTTTTTCGAAAAAAAACCCAGAATTTTCCCCCAAACGTTTAATAATTTAAAAGAAAATTTGTCATTCGCAAGTGTATAAATTGCAGCAAGAGGAAATTGATTGGGAGTGTTTCACTCTCAGTTTTCATTTTTAAAACGTATTTTTTAACTGTGCAAGAAAAAAATAAGAAAAAAAATAGTATATATATTTAATACAAGAATAATATAATTTAACTTCTCTATTCATTTGTTACATTCGGCAACCCTGAACTCGAATGTGCAAAATGACTGTTTACTTTGCAGTTAAATAAATATCTGTTGTTTAAAACAAATATCACAATGGCCTTAGGATAAATGGTAATGACCTTTAAATATTGGTAATGACCCTTAAAAAGTTGTTAACAAATGAAAAGAAAAAAAAAATAAAATCAGTATTCAATAAATCTTCGAATTCAATTAAATTGTATTAGACAGATTGGATAGAATAGCGTGGTTTGCTTCCCGCCAAATAGAACTAGTTAGTTGAATTGTGAGTAGCTACTTGTTTTGAAGTTAATTTTTCACTCATTGCATTATTTGTATGTATTATATATATATGAGATTCAGTTTAGTTTTTAACTGAACGAAAATTGGTGTAAAACTCTCTGGTGATTTTCCTTACTGTAATTGTTTTTTAAACTTTTGCAACCTTTACTGAGCTAGTATTACATTTGTAAAGATAGTGGGCATTATCCTGGTTTATCCCACACAGCCACTAGAGGCCCCTAATGCTTCTAATATCAATTTTCCTGAGAAAATGTTTCAAATAAAAGTGATAAGTATTCAAGTGTATAGATAGTATATGATATTTAAAGAAAATCGTTAAAGCCGTTATCTAGAAAATGACGAAAAACTGAAAACAAAACAAAAAAATTTGTAAAGTCGTATTAAATATCGATAATCTTATAATTAATCTGCAAAATATCCTAAAGTGGGATGGAGTATTCGATATTCCTTGCATCCCGCTAAACTTAAAAGTAATTTGAAACTGTATACAAGATTCTCACTCTTATCTAACTAAATTGTTTCATAAATATATTACAGACGATCTGTTTCTTAGACATTTGCAGAACATACAGAATAGTTCTAAGTTTTTTTTTTACATTTTCTCGGAAACCATTCGAAGAATGTTCTTACTCTATATCTCCTGCACACGTATCAATATTAATTAAATTTCACTTTAAACTGTTGTTACAAGATTTGTTGGGGCTGATTTAGAGCGCTGCCATTCAATGCAGTCATATCTAAACAATTCTTATGCCCTAAAAACCAATAACTTACAAAGCCCACCAGTGCCTTTCAAGTAATGCTAAAAATCAATATTAGTAAAAATTCCTAGTTTAAAAGAACAACATAAATTGCTTTAGGCTATGATAAGAGGACGATGACCGTTAATCCAGACACACACATACTCACGTATATAAATGAGTTACAACATCAAATGTTTGAGTTGAAGTGGTAAAATTAAGGTTCCCTTTGACTTTGCTTCTAGTGGGTTAATTAATTATGCAAGCAAAGTAAGATAGAATCAAGCAAACTAGCTATGTTCAGTATGGTACAAGATGGTTAATATAGGCAGCACGAATGAAGAGAATATGTGTACATTACAAAATAACATCACCAGACTGCTACTCTGTACAGACTTCAGTTCTCAGCGTTATATGGCAGTGATGTTGGATTTCATAATTACGACGAAATATCTCTCGGATCACCTAAGTAACAGTAATAATATTACATTAGGTTTAAAGAGCATAGTTTAGGTAGAATAATTATATTTACATTGCAGTAGCCATAGTTCCAGGAACACTTGGGATGCCTGGAAAGTGATGGGTGTATCTGTTAAACGTGTGTACATATTTAGATCTGTTAGAAAGTTTCTTGCTCGGAGTTTCCTGCCTTACTTATTTCCACTAAACGCCCTACTTCTTATCTCCTAAACTATATCAACATACTTCCAAATTTTCTTCTTATCAGTTAAGTTTACTCTCATCGTGCCCATAAAATCTATAAATTAACTTTGACTTCAATTTTTACCGGGTAGCCATAATTAGTATCTTATAAAATATTGTATGGCATGATATTTAAATACAATATTTATAACAATAACAGCATTTTCTAATGTATCCAGTCGAACAGAGAGGCCTAAATTAGAGATAATCGGGAACATTGGAAGAATAAAGATTTAAACAGTACTTCCACGTGACCGAAAACTCAGAAATTTTGCCAAGCTTTCTAAATGAGATATAGTTTTATTTTCGGGGAATGTGTGGTATACTGCGATCTTGAAGATTACTGGGCTCCTGACCGTGCAATATCCCGGCGGATATTCTCCCTAATCTAAAGCGTTTTCAGAAATTTCATATTAGATTCTCCTCCGGTGCCGGCAGACTTCTAAGCCTTTTCTAAATGATAGCAAGGACTCCATCGGGAGAAGTATTGAAGTATCTAGCAGAATCTCTTCAGAAACAGCAAGACGGTTTAGATCTATATAGCTTCCTCCTAGTGTCCCGTGTCTCCAATTTTTTTTTTTTTTTAATAATTCCACTAGAGGGCAGTACCGGAGCTCGCGCTCATCCCTGCAATGCCCCGTTGGCATGTGCAGCCAACGTTCAGATTGGTTCAGATTTTCAATATTTTCTTGGCAAAGCTGCCTAGCTCTGCTTAGCAGCCTCAGCACTGCAAGAATTTTCCAGAGCAGTGCTCTCTTAGCAGACTCTTATTTCTAAACTATTGTTGGAGGATACTGGCATGGAATGGGCGCACCTTTTCTTGTCGAAGTAGGTGATCTCGTTGTCTTCTAGGCCAAAAGGCGATTATTTCTGCCTCTTCGTGTTTGCCCTCAACCAATTTCAAACCAAGGTATTTCTAAGGCAATTTCAAACTTGATTGATCCTGTGTTGAACTTTTCGATGGTGAATTGACGGTTAAGATCATAAAACCCTGGTTTCTATAATTTCTTTCGAGATATTGGAAACTTTTCAATGGTTCGAAGTGTTGGTTCTTGGCACATACACTCCCCCCACCCCCACAATTCTCGTTACGTTCACCTTATTAATCTCCAATCATCGTATTAATCAGTTTCATGGAGTGTTTCACAAACTGCATTATAATAGTAAATTGCTTTGAATTTAACAATTGACACTTTTCAAGTGTGGACTAAATTAGTGAAAATTAATTAGGATTAACATTAATGTTGAATTATGTTATGAAGAAATTTGGTGGGGATCGGACAAGGAAGAAACATTAATTACGCCAACATTTCGACAGAGTTTCATCTCTTTATCAAGGCTTTGATATATATAGTCGTGAAGATATGGAGATGTGGAGGGATTGGTTTTTTTCTGTAGATGATTTAAGACAAAAAACTAGTAACATTTAATTTTCTTTTTTTATGTTTCTGCGATGTAACAAATGTGTTTGTTTTAAAAATTCTTTCTCCACATCTTCACGGCTATCTATATATTTATTAAAGCCTTGATAAAGATAGGAAACTCTGTCGAAACGTAGGCATAATTGAAGTTTCTTTCTTGACTGATCCTCACCAAATTTCTTCATAACATAATTCATCAACGGTCAACTAATACTTTTTTATATTAATGTTAAATGATTGGAGTTCAAATTATGTGTAATAAATACTCTCAACTAATTAACTTATTTATTAATTAAAAGCATTTTCTTTGAACCATTTAATAAATCAAATAGAATTATACGTTAATTTATTAGATATTAGACAACACAAGGCACCAGAATTGAATAAAGTTTGAATCTGGCACAATTTTTACAAAGAGTTAGATAAGATAATCTGATTAGTTAGGAACGTCTAAAATTAAATTGGGCTTTTATCGTTTACAGCTTTATTTTATATTGAATATAAAGCTTTGAGAGAAATAATTTGATATCTTTTAGATCCATCTTTCTTATGAGGGAGATATTTTCTATTTCTTAATATTTCATTATTCTTCGTTCAGATTTAGCTTTTACTGAGTTTAGTTGTTATATCTGTTGGCAATCTTATTTAATTGTCCTCGTAATTGTTTTTATTCAATTAAATTCATAATTAAACCGAAGTTATTTGTTATTAGGAAGATAAGGTATATTTAAAGATATATAAGAATACATCCAAATTGTAGCAATTGTGGGCCGTTAGAAATGATCAGATGTATCTGTTAATTGGCTGATCGGCCAGGGGGTATCATAAGAAAACACAAAAAAAATTTTTAAGTGTTTTTTATTAATAACCCGACGTTTCGACAAATATCGTTTGTCACCTAGACACTGTCCTCCGTATCCTTGACACCTCAGTTCACATATATTTAAATATGTGGACGATTTATTCCTCATCGTCAACCCCAATGACATTTCCCTAATCTTACACCATTTAAACTCTTATCACAGCAGACTCCAATTTACAATTGAAAGAGAACAAAACAACAGCCTCCCCTTCCTCGACACGATCATAATCCGGAATCGAGACAACACTTTAACTTATAACTGGTACACGAAACCAAGTTACTCAGGACGACTTCTCCACTACCTCTCTGACCACCCTTCCACCAAAAAGTCAACACTGCAAAAAATTTAGTGAATCGTGCCCTTTCACTCTCCCATCCCACCTTTCACAATGAAAACATCAAAAAATCGAGAAAAATCCTGTCCTCCAATGGTTACCCTTTACACATCATAAACAATATAATCAAAAAAGCATTGACACCAACATTGCACACACCACACACTAGTAATTCCATCAACACCACGAATGTACCTATCCACAGATCTCTTATACACATCCACTCTCTCTCCCAAAAAATAAACAAATCCCTCAAAAAGCATATCCCCAATCTCATTACAGGCTTCACTACCACTAATAAACTTTCCAAACTATATACCAAACTAAAAGACCCTATCCCTAAACTCAACAAAACCCATACGGTATACAACATCAAATGCACTACACCACTTTGCAATGCCACGTATGTAGGAGAGAGCTCACAATACTTACAAAAAAGACTAAAACAACACAAATATGACATCACCTCCAAAAAAATAGACAGCACAGCACTTTCCAAACATGCATTATCCCTAAATCATTCCTTTGACCTGCAAAACCCATCCATTTTAACAACTCAACCTAATCACACAAAACGCCTCCTAGCAGAATCAGTACATATCCATCTACAACCCAATCCCATAAACCACAAAAAAGACAAAGAAGTCATCTCATCACTCTACAACAACATCCTCCACTCCATTAAGTAGACATATTTGCATCCCCCTAGCCCTTAGCGCCATCACCCTACATACTTTCCCCTGCTAATTCCCTTTTCCTCGTATCTATTCATCAAACTATTCACATTAATCCGATCCATATTCCAATTAGCTTAAAATCCTTATTTATTAAAAAAATTTTAATTAAAAAATAAAAATTATACATATATATATATATATATAAATATACGTGTTTGTTATATTTGTCCTGCTCCTTAGTCCCTTCACTCCAACATATACTAACGGTACTCCCCCCCCACCACCACTACACTTTCTCCGGTTTTTTCCCAACCTTTCACTGGTAGTACACTCATAAAACCACAGTCATAATTGAACATGTAGTAATAGAGCATACAAATTTTCCGATTCTAAGGTCTGTAGCATTTCTATAATTTTTCTATACGAATATCTGTATTTAACTTTGTAATTTGTTTTAATTATTTTTCCATTAGAATTTTTTGTTTTGTTTTTGGTTATTGTTCTATTGCCATATTTTTTTTAGTTCTGTTAATGCAAGCTAGATTTTTATGTATATTTTTTCTTTATAGATAGCCCCTGAAGATGACAAACAATGTTTGTCGAAACGTCGGGTTATTAATAAAAAACACTTGAAAATTTTTTTTGTGTTTTCTTATGATCCCCCCTGGCCGATCAGCCAACTAACAGATACATCTGATATAAAAGAATAATGTAAATTAATTTGACAAATTTGTATAATCTCTTACTACAGTTTAAGGAAGTACTGCGACCGCGTCCAAGTTTCAAAATTAAGGTTTTTCATGTTGTGGAGACACTCAGAACAGTGAATCCGCTACAAAAAAAAAAATGTGGTGTGAAACACTCACACAACTTTCTCTTATTCCAAATTAATACAATTTAATCAAGAAATTTTCTTTAATGTAGCAATATTTAGGTTCGGGAGCCATAAAACTGGTGGTGGGAATATTAGTTACATACTTGAGTGGCCTTATGTGGAGCGCTCTAGGTTAAAACCGAGAAATCATATGCAAATTTTTCTAGACTTCTCTGTAACCAATTTTTTCAGAATAAAGTTTGAAATTAAAGTGATATGTTTCTATTTAAGCAGCAAGCATTCCAGCGTTTGAGGCAAATATCCGTTTTCGAAAAAATTAAAAAAAAAACAAAAAACAAACTCAAAAACCTATTCCGTAAAGTCACACTTCCGGTTTAACCGATTTTCTTCAAATTTGGAATTCTACCAGTGCTTCGAATGTTTATTAATGTTATGCAAGTGGCAAAACCATATCTTATATTAAAGTGGTTCTTTAAAAGAAAATATAACCTTCCTGTTCCCCCAAAAAATCAGTTTTCCCGGGAAAATGTTTCATATAAAAGTGATAGGTATTTGTGTGCGTAGATAGTGTAGGAAGTTTAAAGAAAATCGTTGGAGCTGTTTTCGAGAAAATCACAAAAAACTGTGGGGGGGGAACTATTCAATAAAGTTGCACTTCGGTTAATGGATTTTGCTCGAAATCTTCATGTCTGATGCGGTGGTGGGTGATGCCTAAACGGAATACCAAGTTTGACCTTCCTGCGTCTCTTTGTTTTTGAGGTATTCTGTTAAAATACACATACAGACCATTCAATAAAAACATTTCTTTCGTTTTCAGGGGACCTCAGATCATGTATTTCCGGTAAAAACTCAAATTCGAAAATTTTTCACGATCGCAATACCTCCTCTTATTAGGAGCACTAAGAGAAAGTAAAAAGATACGTGAAAATACCTGAACGTAGTAATACCTTTTTTTTAGACTGCAAGAGAAATTCAGAAATCATCTTGTATATTACCATAAATTGTTATTCTACGAAGCACTTCTTCTTTATTTATTCTGTTCGGTGATTGGCTATGAGAAACAATCGATTAAATTTAAATTAGCGCAACTTATTTTTACTGGCCTCATTTTTTCAAATTACATTTCTTCCTCAGAACAGTGAAATTAATTTTTTAGAAATGGGAAGCCAATTCGTTGAGGTAAATGAAAGCTATTAATCAAGTTTATTAATTAACTTGGGTATTATGGTTGGTAATGGTCGACAAGAGAAAGGAGAAGTAGAGAGAGAATGCATTAATAGTTTGGAGGAGTTTGTGGCCCCGGAGGTGGGGTGAAACGTTCCAAGATTTACTGTCAAATAAACAAACATTTGCCAAAAGGATATTGTTTTGTATCTATTAATGTGGCCGCCTTTTAGTCGGTGTGCATTTATTGTTTTAGTGTAGAAACTTGGCCGAATTGAAAACAAAAAGACATAAATTGGGTTGGCCAATTCTCCCAACTTTGGAGAGATGTGTTTTGGAAACTAAATTAAATTTTGCACTGATTCAACTATTTTCTTTATTTAAATGTTAGAAAGTTAGAAGGTATTGTTTGATAAGGTTAATGATAATAGTGAATGATATGCCAAATAGTATTGGTATAATTTAACTTTGAGTTTAGTATACGAATATATACGCTAATTAGTTCTCGCATACAACAACTAAGGCACTCTCTGGGAGCGCTAATAATGGTAGTCTGACATTAGTTTGAAAGCAAAATGGTTAAGTTTGAATTTCCCAAAATACTTGCTGTACTGGTCCTCTATGCTTGAATATATTTTTTTTTTTTGAGCCTCCAAAATTAGCTCTTTAAAATGAAACCAGCGTTTAAACACTCACATGACTTTCTTCTACTATAATGGTTAGATTCTAGCTAATAATGTTACTCTCTTTGGAAAGTATTACGAAATTGTAGTCAGAAACAAACTTGGTGGCGACCATAAATCGTCCAGAATACATTCCAGAAGAAAATTGTTGGACCCTTTTTCGGAAAAGATTTCGGGAAAACTAAAACTTTTTTATAAAATCCTTTCCCGGTTTCCCTAAATTCTTCAAACTTGGAAGTTTTTCAATGCATTTAATAAATCATATTATTATATAAGTTTTAAAACTGTACTGAAAAGATCGTGGAAATGTTGGCACTCGATGAAGATTTTTCCAGAAAATCGAGAAAAACTGGAGAAAAAATGAATCAGTAAAATCGAACTTCCGCTTGGGGAATTTTGTCGGAAACTTTCGTGTTTGATGCGAAGGTAGTGGTTGAGCTTTCAGTCATTTTTTTTTTTGTTTGTTATTGAAATATTTGTTTTTCAAATATACACGAAGATTATTCGGTAAAAACATTTTTTTTTCTTATTCAGGTGATTTCAAAACATATACGAGAATATTTCCGGTGAAACCCCCGTTCGATAAAGGTCGCAATACTTTCCTTTGTAGCATCACAGTAAACAAACGTTTTTAGAATATTTCTTTATATATTTTTTTTGTTTATGATTAAAATACAGATACTCCTCACTTCACGGCTACTGGAACTTACGCCCGTGCTTAAATGATATTTGTTCAACGGAAACTTTTGTTTTCGACCATGCGTCGCTTACGTTTTGATATTATACATATACATTCATATTTACGTGAAGAGAGTCCAGACATGTAGGATTCAAACATGTAGAACGGCAAAGGAATGTAGTTTTACGTACGATGCTGTTGAGAAATTTACGAAGAAAAGGAAAACTGCATAAAGCAGAGCATGTTGAACGTGTTTTTCTCGAAAGCGTCAACTACTTTGCCCTGGCTGTCAACATTTCTTCATATTTTTAACGATTGCTTTTAATTAATTTATCTAAATGATTATCGGACTGATTAATTATACGTACTATTAACATCAACTTACCTGTATATAATTATTTTACTTTACTATCTATGTTGATTATATTACATTTGTTGAGATTTTTCTATTTTTTTTTTTTATAATGGTAAAATTATTATTTACACTGATAAATAATTTTTTTAAAATCTTTATTCATGCTACAATCAGTGCAAAAGTAACAATTATACAAAGAATATAATACAAAATGAGTGGAGAAGCTACCCAATGGTAACACTCCAAAACTACACAAAGTCTGGACTCTCTTCACTTAAGAGGAGATCACGAGGCCATTGACTTATAAGACGTCTAGGAGGATTATTAGGAAGTGTTCGGGAAAACAGGTGTTGAGCTAAATGATTTGTGTGTGTCTGTAGGTTATTATGAATTTCCTGTAACAGGTTTGGGCGATTTGAGCCATGAACGGTACAGTGTGTATGGTTCGGTTGGAGACGTAAAAAGGAGCATTGACAATGTTACGGAGTATTCTGGATTGTAAGGATTGGAGTCTTTGGAGATTTGAGCGTTTGGTTGAACCCCATAGTTCTATCCCACACGCCCAGATAGGCTTTAAAATAGATGTATAAATTAGTCTTATGTTGTCTACGGAGAGTTTAGATCTGTTGTCCAGTAGTCTTTTAAGTTGTCGAGAGGGTTTGTTTAGTTCTTTTCTTGTTAGTCGTGTATGAGGATTCCAGGTAGGTCTTCGGTCTAAGAAAAGCCCAAGATAGCGAGCAACGTTGACCACTGGTAAGGGAATTAAGTTGTAGTAGGCTGGGAGAAGAGTAATGCGACGTAGAGTGAAGGTAATGTTTTGGGACTTATTTTCATTAAGTTTAATGACCCATTTTTTAAACGAATTTTCTAGGGTGGCGAGGTGGGTTTGTAGATTTCTATGGGCTGTTAAGGGATCATTATTGGTAGACAGGATAGCAGTATCATCTGCATAGATGAGAAGGATGGTATCAGGATGTGTTTGGATGTCTGCAGTCAGTGTATACTGAGCAAAGGATAGGACCTAGAATGCTGCCTTGTACGGCACTCCAGCTTCGGTATGATTGAAAGGAGAGAAGGATGATCCGATTTGTACTTGAAAATACATATCGGACAAGTAGGATTTTAGGATGAGGTAATACGTAGCTGGAAGGGTGCCCTTGAGTTTTCAGAGCAGCCCGGGGTGCCATACTCGATCGAAGGCCTGCTTCACACGAGGAAAGCCCCCGAATTCCACTCCTTCTTCTCAAGGGAGGATGCTACGGTGAGTTTGTTGTATGGTTGAATGGTGGCGTCTAAATAAATGTTAATAAAAATTAAAATCAATTTTTTAAATTGAAATTCGTTTCCAGTATTTTCTAAATAAATACGAACAAATTACTCTCTCTTACCGACGGAACTGGGGGATATCTGTGATTCAAAACCGAATACAAATTGCAAGAAGCTAAAACGAGTTATCCTTCGGGATCTGATCCTGTCGGTAATATTTCTCAGACGAAAATGCAACTGTAATGAATATTTTTTTTTATTATTATATCTTTTTCTCAGATTTTAATGATTTTCTCGAAAACAGCTCCAACTATTTTCTTTAAACTAATTTCAATTTGTCGCACTTTTATAATGTGATATATTTTTCCGGGAAGTTCAAAGTCTTGGGAAAATGATGAAATGTAATAAAGAATGTTTTATACCAGATTTTTATTAATTTAATCCATACATCAATAATTTACCTTGTTATAAATTAATCATTATTTTATAAATTATTTTCCAGACCTCGTGCATCAGGAGAATGGCGTCGCCGTTTAGATCTGTTGGACGAAGGCGAACTGTTTATGGAATTGATAAGAGATGTATCCAACGAACTGGACATAGATGTACTCTGCCATAAGATTTTAGTGAACGTCGGCCTGCTGACCAGGGCAGACAGGGGATCCTTGTTTTTGGCTCGCGGATCGCATGAATCTAAATATCTTGTTGCCAAATTGTTCGATGTCACTGTTGATACAGGTGAGTTTTAATTTATTGTGTTTGTTATTTTAGTCTATTTAGAATAATTATTATTTAATAGTTCACAGTATATATGCGTGAATAAAAAAAACCTGGTGTGAAACACTCACACGACTTTCTCTTACTGCAGTTTACAACAATTAAGTGACAAAACTTCTTGAATAGTTGTTACTAACTGTTTGCTTGTCTTCAAATTTTATGTCAATTGGAGAATCTTAACTTAATATAATGACTTCTTTTGAGAAACCATACATTCCCCCTCCCCAAAAACGTCTTTAAACAAACTTTGTCGGGAAAAAGTTACTATGTAATCCGTCGGCGTTTTTAATGGATAAAATTGTAGAAAACTGAAATAACTGCAGTAGAAACGCACTTCCCATTTAACCGTTTTTTTTTTTTAGACTCAGAATTTTGACAACATATTTAATTGTAATTAATATTCTTTAGATGATAGAATTGTATAATAAACTAAAATAGCACTTTAGTGGTAAACATAATCAGGCCCCTTACCTAAAAAAAGCTTTCATTAAATGAATTTTCCCAGAGAAATGTTTCAAATAAAAGTTGTAGCTCATTATATGTGTGATGTATCATAAGCTTAAAGAAAATCGTTGTAGCCGCTTTTGAGAAAATCACAAAATCTGGAAAAAAAAAAAAATTAATAAAGTCGCATTTTCGGTTGATGGATTTCGCCCGAAATGTTCGTGTCTGATGCGGTAGTATTGCCTAACTGGGATGCTAAGTTTGAGCTTTCTGCAACTTTTCATTTTTGAGATATTCTGATTACATATTGCACACACATTTTACACACATCCTGAAGATGGGCGAACGCCTGAAACCGGTCGATGACCACAAAATGAAGCAGGCTACCACGGAAAATGTCTCTAATACAATTGGCGTTAATAGAAATTGAGAATTAAAGCCATGATCGTGAAAGTGCAGATGACTTGTATGACATCCATTGGGAAATGTTATATATTGTCCTATATAAAACTAGATATACTATTAGGACTTTATCTCCATTCATTACAATTCTATTTGATAAAAATCCTTTGCCAAGAATTTTTGTCATATGTTTTATTTCTTTTCTAGTTGAAAGAATTTACGGGACAAATGCAAAAAGAAAACACGAACAAAAACCTGATGAAACCCTCGTTCCACTTATACTCTTACACACACACACACACACACACACACACGTTTCACTGAAAATGACAATTTTGTAGGTATCCCTAATGGCCTAAAATATCACGTCTCTCAGAATTCCATTCAAATACATTTTTCTTTTCATAAAAATATTTAAATATAAAAATTATAGAACTTCATTTGTATAGTTTGTAATGGGATCCGAATCATTAAAGATTCAAAGAATCCGAAGAGTGAAGAAGCAGACATTAAATGAATCAAAAGTTAGCTACTCTCCACCTAGGCCAGACTAGGAAGGGAGAGTTCATTTCATATAAATAGAACGACAGCTGAACAGTTCAGACAGTTTTACAACAATACATCCAATCAGCAACCTTTCTGCTAGCCTTCTTATTACTCAGCCAGTCTGTATCTTTATTATTCTCTTGCTACCTAACTTGTATTTAACTGTAAAGTCCTTGTAGTTTATGTGTTCTATTTACTATACAGTGTTCACCATATCATCTAGTTTACTTCTCTCTTCCTGAATTCATTCTCTCTAACTCTCGCTCTCTCTCTCTCTCTCTCTCTCTCTCCTACTCACATCCATGATATAGTTGTACATTAATACCGACGAAAATTCAATTTACTAAGTTTGACACGATTGCAATATTCGCTGTTACTAAGGAGTAACAGGAAGTAAAAAGAAAAATGAAAGTTCCGCTTTCCCGGATTTCCCCCATCTTAGAATTTTCTCAAAACATTCCAATTCTTCAATTGTCATTTAATACGTAATATGTTCCGGTGGAGGAACCGTACAGTATAAAGAAATAGTTTTTATAGAAAAGCCTAATGTTACAGAACCCCCCCTTAAGGAACTTTGCTGGAATAATATTTAAAATTGTAGCTTTATGTAGTTGTAATTTATATAATATCAAGTTTAATGAAAATTGTTGTAGCCATTTTTGCTAAGATTTAAAAAAGCAATAAAGCGGATTCTGTCAATGAAACCCAAACGAAATATCAAGCTTAAACTTAATGTGATTTTCGTTTTTGAGTTTTGCTAAACACAAGGTGAGTTTCCTAAGCCACAAAAGAGAGAACTACAAAGTTTATATATTTTTTATTATGAAAACGGAATTTTTAAAATTTCGCATTTTAACACTGCTCTTTCTGTTTTAACAATAAGAAAATGTAAGGACGCTTCCTCCGCTGAAAGACTTTTTTATTTAATACAATAAAAACACCAAAGAACGAACAATTTCATGGATCGTAATTTATATGAATTAATTGAGATATATACGTATATTAATTATCTATTTTTATTCTATTATAAAAAAAGAGTATTGGCATTAAAATAAATGGCAGACACTATCTTCTCGGAGACTTGATGGTATATTTATTAAATTAAATACGAACTTCCATCAATAATCATTTTACTGAGGTAATTGATATTGATTGACGTTGTTGTTTTATGCCATTAACTGTAAATTGTATTTGCAGTTGTTTGCCATTATCATCATCACCAATTACTAATTTCGTAGTGTTAGTAATTATATTAATAATAATATTATATAAATGTAAATTTGGTTTTCGCTGTCATTATAGTTAATATTTATAGGTACATCTGATAATTAATTTTCAAATATAATTATCCATCTACAAGGTTACAAGGTTGGCATTAGCATCACCTTCCTAGCCCACCTGCCTACTTGTTATCAATATCCAATGTTCATTTCACAATTTTTCGTTGAAAATTGAAAATTTTTGACAGTTCAAGGAGCAAGTAGTTTTATATCCTTCTAAAGTGTTATTTAAATCGAATTATAGCGGGGTCTACAATCTGTATAATAATTTAATTTACTATAAAAATGCCAAGTTTGAAGACACTGTTTACATACAGTGCGACTTTTCTTGAATGTTATTTTGTACTTCCTTCTCTATACTCAGAGGAAATATTGCGATCGTGCCAGATTTTCCGTATTTAGTTTTCACCGGAAATACATAATTGAAGTCCTCCGATCACGAAAAAAAAATGTTTTTAGCGAATGGTCTCGTGTGTGTGTGTATGTGTTTTAACAGAATATCTCACAAAAGAAAAGTCGCAGGAAGCTTAAATTTGGTATTCCGTTTAGGTACTCCCACTGTATCAGACACTAAGATTTCGAACAAAATCCTTCAACCGGAAGGAAGTATTATGACTTTACTGATTTTTTTTATTTTTTTGTGATTTGCTCAAAAACGGCAACAACGATTTTCTTCAAACTTGAGTGTTTTTTATTACATTTTAAGTTGTAGGTCAGTTCTGATTAATACAGTTTTACTGCATTCAGGTCCATAGGTGTTCGTTGGTGCGTGAAGTATTTTAATCAGGCATTAATTATTAAACTATTGAACTACATTTGGAGGGCATTATTATTAACCAAATAACTAACCTGATAAAATGATAGACTAATATAACCAGTTTCATTTTAGAGAGCTTAATCATGCATGGCTAGTGATGCATGTTGGCCACTTATCTTTACATATCATTTTATGCTGAATCTAAAAATTCTTGTTGGTATTCTCTGTTCGTACCATTAATCTACGCCATGACCTATTTCTTTTACTAGCACCGGATGATCGATTAACTTTCTTTCAGACAGTATAACTGATTACCTAATTGGTGAAAACCATTTCTAGCTTTTGTATTTTTGCAATTAATATTGTAGAAAATAAATGTTTTATATAAATTTTATGCTTAGGAGTTTTACCAAAGTCTGGTAGAATGGTAAAATGAAAAAATTCTAATGTGATCCTTAAGATCGATAATATATATCGATGTACTTCGATAAGACCTTCAACAAAAAAAAATAATAAACAAAAAAAATCTGGTATGAAACAGATGATATTAATACATGTTTAGTTCATAATATACCGCAGCCCCTGTGGTTCCGGGGTTGTAGAATTGGGCCACAGTGTCTTCCGCTTGACGTAAGAGGCGTCTAAAGGGGCAACTGTCCGTTGACCTTACCTTATTTCCTATCTAAATCTCTATTCCGTCCTGTATCTCTTTCTTCTCTTTTCCTTCCTTACCTACCCCATCCCGAATACCTGATCCTTTTCCCGTGTCCATGTCATCCCGATCTACCCTGGCCCGGGAGCGTTCCCCGGCCTGCTGCCCCGCTCGTGCGATGGGCCTTCCATCGGAGGGTACATCATAAAACTGGGTTTCCTGCGTTTCCCAGGCCGCCGGATAGTACAGTGGCCCGGGTCGGACTAGCCATCCTGACCTCGCTGCCATTTCAGTCGGCGCATAATCTCGTCTGTGGCGGTAGTTCCGGCTGGCGACCGGGTAGGGGCCTGCCATCGCGGGCGGGGGGCTCTGCTCGAGGCCACCGGTCGCGGGCGCGTTGCGCTTGCGGGGCTGCGGGTGCGGGGGAATGCCGCTCTTGGGGCTAGGTGTTAAATCGGTCAACTTCCCCTTTCCCAGACTCCCTGTTCCTAAATATCCTATAGAAGTTGTTGAGTGAGAACCTTTTTTTTTACAATGAAGAACACAAATAAAAAAATAGTTTCTAAAGCGCAGGAAACAAATTACGGGGGTTCCCTACCCCAACAAAAGATTGTGAGCCATTCTGGTGTAGTGGAGGCAGCAACCACGTCTGTGGGCGATAGTAGCCCCTTTCAACGTAGTTCTAAATTACGGAGATCCCCACCGGACACGACGCCATCTAAGATCACGGTTGAATCGGAGGAGAAGTCGTCCGAACCAAATGCTCCATCAAACCCGCTGGAAAGGATATCAATCCGACAACAGTCAAAGTTTGAATCACCCGCCATTTCAGGAGTGCTGGCAGGTGGTCCGGTTGGATCTCCGGAGCAGAAAGACATGGAGGACGCCTGCAAAAGGGTGGATGAGGAGCTTGCCAGAATGAGGGAGGTAATAAAGAAAATGAAACTTGCCACCAGCCGGCAACGTAACATTAGCATGGACATCAAGGATGGGCTGCTTGAAGTCGAGGAATCGGTGGAAGTGGTGCAATCTTTGAGAGGTTTTTGGGGGGTAGCATTGCAGCGGCTGTGTCGACTGCAGGCGAGAGTGAGAGTAGATATCCCGAGGCTAGTGGAATCAGCATCAATCATGACCCAAACACCCCCACCTGCGGGTCAGACTGAATTGGAAGTACCGGAGGTGAAGGTAGCGGAGGTGGTGGATGTCCTGACACCTAATGAATGGACCGAGGTCCGACCTAGGGCGATTCGGGAGAGACAGAAGAAAAAGCAGGTAGTTATGGCAGCCAGTAATAAAGAGACGGTCGCAAGGAGTGACAGGAAGAAGAGGAAGGTGAAAAAGAAGAAGAAACAGCCGAAGACCCGCCCAGACGCTGTGCTGATTAAGCCGGCGGAAGGGAAATCGTATGCCGAGGTCCTAAGGGAAATTAGAGGGAAGATTAAACCGGAAGATACAGGGACGGAGGTGAACTGCATTAGGCAAACTAGAGCGGGGGACATCTTGGTTGAATTAGGTAGCAGTACTAGGGATAGAGCTGCGTTCGAGGCGGCTCTCAACACTGTCCTGAAAGACACGGCAACTACGCACCAGCTTGAACCCAGGAGTACTGTTGAGATCAGGGACCTAGACTCCCTGGCGGAAGAAGGCGAAATAAAAGAAGCAATTGAGCGACAACTGGGTAGGACTGGCGGGGATATAAGAATCCACCTTACGAAGGTCGATGCGCGAGGGCTCAAAGTAGCGATCGCGCAACTCAATACGAAAGGAGCCAGTGATCTTGTGAAGGAAGGATTCATTAGAATAGGATGGGTACGCTGTCGAGTCAGGCGGAGAGTCGCAGTTCTAAAGTGTTTCAAATGCCTGGCATATGGACATATGTCAGGAGCGTGCAAAGGCCCAGACAGTAGCAAGCTTTGCTACAAGTGTGGTGAGCAGGGGCACTTAGCGGTAACCTGTACAGCGGAAGGTTGCTGCATGTTATGCCGTGATAGGGAAATCGCCTTGGATGCATGTCGGCACCTCCCGGGAGCAGGAAGATGTGTGGTGTTCCGGGAAGCGCTAGAACAGGCCAGGAAGAGGTTAAAAGACAGATGAGGATTCTTCAGGGAAACCTACATAGGAGCAGGCTAGCAGATTCTTTGTTGGACCAGCTAGTAGCTGAGAAGAGGTCTGACCTGATGCTTCTGTGTGAACAATATCGTGAGCGGGACCCCCGCAACTGGTTTAGTGACCTACTAGGGACATCCGCAATCTGGATTCCGGATCTGGTAAAGATACCGGTGGAATTCTGCGAGCGGAAAAATGGCTATGTCTGGATCAGAAGCAAGGGTATTACTTACATTAGTTGCTATTTCACCCCTAATGAAGGTATCCAAGAGTTTAGAGACAAGCTTAATGCATTGGAAGATGATATCCTGAGAATGACAGGTAAGATCTTAGTCGTAGGAGATGTTAATGCGAAGGCAGTGGAATGGGGTATGCCCGAAACGGACATGAGAGGCAGGCACATTCTAGAGATGGCAGCCAGAACAGGGCTTACTGTGCTAAATGAGGGAGAAGTCTCCACCTTTCGGAGACCGGGATATGGCGAAACGATCCCGGATATTTCCCTAGCATCTGAAGGTCTTGCACCGCGAATAGAAGGATGGAGAGTAATTGAGGATTTCACCGGAAGTGATCACCAATACATAACTTTTGAAATAGTAGAAAACATAAAAATGGATAGGGCGAGAAACAATACGCCCTATAAAAGTTGGAACTTGGATAAGTTAAACGAGGATGTCTTCAAGGAGGTTATTGAATGCGGAGCTGCGCAAATCGAAAATGTGTCGGCTGAGGGGAAAGTAGGCGCTGAGGCGGTAGTTACGGCTACGATGACGCTTATAGCGGAGGCATGCCAACAATCAATGCCTCGGAAGGCGGTATGGCGGGGTAGGCGACCAGTATATTGGTGGACATCCCACATTGCTGACCTGCGTAAGGAGTGCGTGAGGAAAAGAAGAAGAGCCCAGCGGGCGGGGCGGAGACCTCAGGCGACCGAACGCTCCCTAGAATATAAGGCGGCAAAGCGGAAATTACGCAAGGCAATCTTTCAGAGCAAGACGCGTTGCTGGGAAGCTCTGAAAGATGATGTAGACCAGGATCCATGGGGCCTGGGATACAAAATAGTCATGCACAAAATAGCGGGCTTTAAGAAACAAGCGATTATGAGTGTACGGACTATGGACAACATAGTGTCGACTCTCTTCCCGCTGCATCCGCCTAGAGCAGTTAGAGTTTTTGAGCAGATAGAGGATTTTGCCCTATTCACGAATGAAGAAATGGAAGAAGCAGTATCCACGTTAAAGCGTAGGAAGGCCCCGGGACCGGATGGTATACCGAACGAGGTTCTCCAAAGAATAGCAGATCAAAAGCCAGGATTGTTGCTGAGGATGTACAATGCCTGCCTGAAAGCCGGTGTTTTTAGCAATAGATGGAAAGTGGCACGCTTAGTACTTATTAGTAAGGGAAAAGGGGATTTGCTTCCGTCATCTTTTCGCCCTCTCTGCATGCTTGACACAGTTGGCAAACTATATGAAAAACTTCTTCGGAAGAGAGTGATGGACGGAGTTAGGGCTGCAGGTGATCTGTCTACCAGGCAGTTCGGGTTTAGGACCGGGCGGTCTGTGATAAACGCGGTGGAAGAAGTCGTGAAAGCAGTAGCAAGGGCGGAAGAGCATAACCAGCATTCAAAAAGGATTGTTCTTTTGGTCACTCTAGATGTGAAGAATGCGTTTAACTCCTTGAGATGGTCGGACGCGCTGCAGGCGTTGGAGGCGAATTTTCGGATCCCACACTATTTGTTGAGAGTAATTAGCGACTACTTCAACAATAGAGTACTCAGTTATTGCACGGAGGAGGGACCAAGGACACGATCAATAACAGCTGGAGTGGCACAAGGATCAATATTAGGCCCAGATCTTTGGAATGTGACATATGATAGCCTTCTGCGGCTGGAATTGCCGGAAGAAGCAATATTGATTGGCTATGCTGATGATGTAGCGGCGCTTATTGCTGCGCGGGACGTGAATAAGGCGCAGTTGAAGCTTAATCAAGTGATGCGGAAGGTCAACCAGTGGATGGCCGCACATGGATTAGTGTTGGCCCTCTCTAAAACAGAGGTCGTCATGCTAACGAAAAAACGAATAGATCGGTATATCCCGTGGAACGTTGGCGAGGAAACGGTTGTTTCGCTGGAAGCCGTGAAGTACTTGGGCATGACAATTGATTCGAAGTTGAGCTTCGGGAGACATTTGCATGCTGTGGCGGATAAGGCTGGAAAGAATGTCGCCAGACTTAGTAGGCTTATGAGCAACATAAGAGGTCCCAGAGCTAGTACGCGCAGGGTGCTTATGAGTGTTACTCACTCAGTCCTGTTGTATGGAGCTGAAGTGTGGTCAGAAGTAATCAGAAAGGAAGTTTACAGGAAGAGACTGGCACGGGTCCAGAGGCTGGGAGCCCTACGGATAGCCTCGGCATACCGGACTGTCTCGGAGCCGGCAGTTTTGGTTATAGCGGAGTTATCCCGATTGCACTCCTGGCTGATGAAAGAAGGAGAGTGTACCAAAGAAGGCGCGAGGTGGATAAAGCAGCGGTCTCCAGGGAGGAGCGTGCATATACCTTGTTGGAGTGGCAGTCTTCTTGGGAAGAGGATGTAAGAGGTAGATGGACTGCTAGCCTTATTACAGATGTCGGTACATGGGTAGAGAGGTCCTTTGGCGAAGTGGACTACTACGTTACCCAATTCCTCAGTGGTCACGGTTATTTCTGTGAATATTTAAGGAAGATGGGGAAGAGGATCAGTGGTGAGTGCGGCTATTGTCCGGGAGTGCGAGACGATGCACACCACACCTTCTTTGTGTGTGAGAGGTGGGGTCGTCTCAGGAGAGACCTGGAGCAAAACGTCGGGCATATTACCCCGGCTGGGATAATATCGACTATGCTCACTAATAGGCGGCAGTGGGCATGTGTGGCGCGCTTCACCAGGGAGGTGCTGATTGCCAAGCAAAGAGAACTGGTTGAGTTTGGCGGGAGGATCCCCTGATTAGGGACAGAATAGGGGCCTAGCCTGATGTAGTGCTGCATAAGCGAATCCAGGCTAGGTCTGGTGCCGGGGGAGGTGTTTTAGCCGGTAGGCTGCCTTGGCGGGAGTCCGGCACATACGTGCGTCAAAAGCATTTCACCTCCCTCAAAAAAAAAAAAAAAAAAAAAATATACCGCAGCTGATTGTGATATATTTTTATATTGAAATGGGATAGTGGAAGCCTGACGTGTCCCAATTTGAAATGGGACGTGGAAGCAATTTTTTGACCAAAATCTTCGTGAGGAATCCAATCATGACACTAAACTTATTGGTAAACTAAAATCATCGAGTTTTCCTGCGGTTTTGTTTTTATCATTTTTGAGATATTATGTCGTTCACCCAAAGATACAGACCATACTTTGGGGTCCACCAAATCATTCACCAAATTTCCGGTGAAATCTCCAATTCCAAAATTTGACAGATTGCAATAGATTAAATTACTTCCTGCAGTAAGTTTGCTAATATGCCTGTATATAAATATAATACATGAACGGGAAAAAAAATACAAAATTTACGAAGAATGGATGACGTTATTGTAGAATGTGCTGTGGCTGTACGATTTATCTCTAATCTAATATTTTGGTGAATGATTATTGCACTATCTATGCAGTTTCGGAAATTTGACTCCTCATCTCGCAATTTTATCTCCTGTGGGAGAGAAAGGAAAAATATTACTTTATTTTATAAGTATTCCGTTAACATCAAAAACAGCATGCAGAAATAGATACGTATTATAATATAACTGCACATTGCACTTGGAGTTTTTTGTGGCCATTTAATAATTTTAGACCCCGTATCCGCACAAAATCGAACATCAGAGAGTATTTTTTTTTTGTTCGTAGCTTTTTTTATATATAGTATTTTAGAGTCCTGTTTATTAGCATAAAAAAAGAAGGAAATTTGACTAGTATAGCATTAAAAAATGAAACATTACTTATTAAAATAGTTACCGCTGTTATTTATAATGATATGCGAGAACTAACTTGGTGTTAAAGTATGATGGCTATTAATAACACTTCTAAATGCGACCTGGCTGAAATGTTGTTGCCTAATCAGCAAGCAATTTAAACTATAAATCTATTAGTATACTGAAACTATGTTGTGGTAAATTTAAAAAAATAAAAAATAGATTATATCATTGCATGCTGGACAAATTTGTAAATCTCACCTCCAGTACTGTGTATGGCTGAGGTGGTAGGGCGTAGAAAAGATCTAATGATGATTTAAAGCTGCGTACATCATCTAAAAGTCAGTACAATTCAGCAAAAAATACTTTCACCGTATTTTTTCACATATTTTCTCTCGAGCATAAAAATTATATTAATTATATATATATGAAGTTTTATTTTTTTTACGATTTTTGAATTGTGGTGATAAACACTCACACGATCCCCCCTCTTTGCAGATTAATGCAGCTGAAATTGTGGAATATTCTTCAACTTGAAATTTTTACCACCTTTAGATATTTCTAAGATAAATGTCTCAGCACGTAGCAGTCTGTTGAATCTGCAAACAATGGACACTGCAAGGACTTTACACTGTAATATTTTAGAGTGAGAAAATGGTGGGAGAAGGGAATGATAGAGAGTGACGATGTGAGAATGAAGTACGTTTGAACGTTGACGGTCAACGGTGGGTGATTCAATGATTATACACTATGAGATTCAGGCCTTTTTATGCAGGCGGCTGAGCTAACCCCCTACTCTTTTTAACTTCTCCTTTCAGTTCCCAGATACGCTCCATACTTTTGCCCTTTCTAGAAGCTTGATAGAGAAATGCAGTGAACTTGAGGGGCGGGTGATAAGTTCACGATTCGTTCCATTATATCAGACCAACCCCCAAAAAACATCCAGGTCCCGGTATTATTAAAATTATACCTTAACGGATTTTGACCAAAACTTTTGTGATGGATACTGCGCGATGATGGTACCTAAATGATGATGACATAAGAAGTGTGAGCTTTTTTTTTTTTTTAGCTATTACATCGTCCCAGTACTTTTCTTACTGCAGTTAATAAAGTTCACGATTCCAATTTTGGTAAATTTTCTGAAACAAGAGGAATTTAAGTAAGTTTTGTTCTTCAATATTCAGAAATATAAAGTGATGGAGAACCTAACGTTTTATTTAATAGTTCTTAGGACAAACCAACAACACATAGAGCACCAGGCAGCGCCTCTATTTTATCCCCCACCACGATTTGTCGGTTTAGAGTTAAAGCATAATGTCAAAAAATCCTCAAAAATAATTTGTTTGGTGGTGGTGGGAGGGATTTTTTAAATAAATTAATATGTTTTTTATATCCGTTGTTAGTATTATAGTTGCCCGGGTGCAAGGGGTATCTGTTGCATGCAGTTACTTGGGGAGTAGCGATCCCACGGGTTACCATAGCTCAGCACTCTGTGCACTTCGTCAGAACAGTAGACAGTACACTTAAACTACATACACTCTACACTTTACAGACAAGGTCAAACACAGTACACAAACTAGCGTCTCCGTCCCTAGTTAATTGGCGTGAGCCAAGGTAGAAGAAAGGGATTAGCTCAGTGGTAGCACGCTGGACTAGCAACGCGGAGGTCCCGGGTTCAAATCCGGCATGCTTCCCTTAGATTTTCTCTTCCTAGGAGCCTCTACAACTCACTGTACGGTGGTGAGTAGTGTAGCTAGAGAACACTGCTTGGAGGCCGCCAGTGCACTGAGAAGGCTCCGGGAGGCACAATAGATATTTCAGGTCGCAGTGCGATAATCCACTACAACAATCTCCATCTAGTATTATAGTTTTAAGGAAAATCGTTGGAGTCGTTGTTTTTTGAGAGAAATTTCGAAAAACTAGAATGAAATTTTCTTATCAAATCCGATTGTAACAGCATAGTAGTAATAGTCGCAAACTAGTCGATATTGTTTTTGTATTTGTAGATATTTTGTTCGCTAAAAATATTTGTTCTTAATAAGTGAACAAAGCTGATTTTTCAATTTTATTGAAATTTTCTTTGAAAAAGAATTTAGCAGGAATTCTCTTGATCAACAAAAGTACACTAAAGATAAAATATATAAAACGTGAATACTCTAGGTGATTCAGCTGGCAATAATAAGAAATTATATGGTTATATGTTTGGTTTGTTGATTACTTCTTATATTATGTATAATATGAAGAAAGTAATAAACGAGAGAGCGAAATGGCAACATAAATTCAGCATTCATTATTCAAGAATATTACAGTCAAGTTGAACAGAATTTTAGAAACAGCACAATAGAGAGCAGCACAATAATGGAAATATTTGCTTTAGTTATCTCTCTCTCTCTCTCTCTCTCTCTCTCTCTGTTCTTAAAGGGCATGAAATTATATTTTTTCCCCTAAAACTTAATGAAAAAGTAATCGGGCCCCCTATAGGGGGGAGTGGATTTCTTCAGGAATGTTGGCGTCCCTGCGGGTATCCCCAGCCTAACAACACTGACATTGACACCGCCTATATTCACACAGTACACATGGAGGGCCTGCAGAGAGAGTAGTTGATGGGTTTAGCGAACCCATAGACAAACTCTAGCCTGTCACACTCACTCACTAACAATTTGCACATTATTTGGACAACAATCTATGTACATATACCAACACCTTGAAAAAATCTCTCAGATTTTCTAAATCCCCGTGGTTTGGATTTTGATGCCCCTCCCTCAACATCCATCAACAAGAGTAGTAGGAAAAGTTCCATAGTACTAGTGAGAATACGTATCTGGTGTGAAACACTCACACAATTTTCTCTTACTGCTGCTAATACTAATACACACTGTAGTCCTGCAGTGCCAATAACATTGATCCAACGCCATTTTAACATTTGAAATTCCGCGGAATCAACTTAAAAAAAAAAAATTAATCTTTCTCCTTTGAACGAGTTTTCGGATCCGTACACTTGTGGACAGCCACCATTAAAAAGATGTTCTTGCCAGTTTGGAAATTTACTTCGAAACAAAGTGCTTAATATTAATTCAGGAGAATTCTAACTTATAAACTTTAAAATCGTTCTCTATATTTTAACACGGCCATTATTTCTGTAAAGTCCATTCAATAAATCATTAAAAAAGGTATATTAAATGTTAAAAAAGTTATTGTAGGTTTTTTTGAGAAAAAAAATTAACACTGTATATGTTGAAGGGTCCGCAATGCAGGATAGACAACATCTGGTATTTTATCCGTCGTAGCATGCATATTTATTTTGTTCCTGACTGGTTTCGGATTTTCATCCATCATCAAAGTAAATCTATCCATTTCGTGCAGAGATGTTTTCGTTTCACTCACACTTGTTGTTTGTATGTGCGGGATGTAAAACCACAAAATAAATATGCACGCAACAACGGATAAAATACTAAAAAATTAATAATTAAACTATGTTTAAACAAATTATAGTTTACGATTTAAAAAGAAAAATGAACATTTAAAGTGGAAAGGCAAACAAAGTAATAATAAAATATAAAACCAAAAAGTTCTTTCTTTACTTTTTCGCTTGATGACTTTCTAAACGCTAAAACTCAATAAGTGAAGAATTTTGGTTAATTAGAAAGCATTCAGAAAGTATTTTTGCTTTCTCTTACTGGTGTAAGAGGACGGATAGCGATCCATATCCATTTATTTTTAAAATGGAATTTTAATCGGAAATACAAATTTTGAGATCTCTATGAAACATTCACACAACTTTCTCTTACTGGTGTAAGAGAAATTTCGCTCATTTGTCCTGAAATAGAAATGACATGGGGCACAAGTACCTCTACTCAGGCTGGTAGTAGAATGATTGATTACATTGTAGTCCAGGAGCACCAATAACATTGATCCAACCCTATATAACATTTGCTATTCCGCCACAATCAATTTGATCCGCCTAAAGTCAATATTATCCTTATAGTTGTTTTGAGAAAAATCCAAAAAACTCAAGAACCATTTTCCGTAAAGTCGGCTTTCTTCAAAGGTAGCAGATTTCTTCAAATTTAGAATATCAATGTTTTTAATGTATATTAATATTATTATATAAGTGGCAGAACCATATATTATACTAAAGTGGCACTCTAGAACAGTGGTGTCCAACTTTTTTGGTATCTGGGTGTAATGTAATGGTGATGTGTGTATTGGTAGCTTGTGGCGTGAGCGTTTTAGTGAAAAGGGCTCATAAGTATGTTGGAGATAGAAGTAATAAGAATAATTAAGAAATCACCACTGTTAACAATAAATATATTCTGTTAAAATAATAATAAGTTATTTGATATTATAAACTTAATATATTGTGAAACTGGCACTAATACTAGGAGAGCGATTCCTGAAGTGTTCTGTTCTGGCTTTGGAAGCAGAATACCGATTTCCTTGTTTGAAAGCAGAAGTGAGACTCTGTTCTTTGGAATTGCTCTCTCTCTCTAGCGGGGGAATTTTCTTGTTCAAAAGAATTAACCTAACGGGATTTTGTGCCTTTGTTTTTCTATTTGCCATGACCCGAATTTACAGTACCTGACACTAAAATACACTCTTTTTGAAGTTAAATTCACAGCACTAAGATAATTATAAAATATTAAAAAGATACTATTTTGGATACTATAAAATATTCGAAACTCTAAACTATTATTTTTCTATTTCGTTCTTCCACTACATTATCCCCCCTCCTGGAGAAATTTTTCGGCACGAAAAATTTGGGAGATAATCTGGAGTTGTAGAGGCTTGGAAGTTATCGAGAGGCGTGTGTGTGTAACGTCTGCAAGGTGGCCGTGTGTTGTAGGCTGCAGTCATCTTCTTCTGCGGCAAACTTGCTTGAAGGTGTGAGCGTTGCTGTGGTGTTTGAATGTCTTCTACTCGAGCGAACGCTGCGTGAGTGGGTGAGCGTTGCTGTGGTGGTAGGCTGATAGGTGAACACTGTTTAGCGAGTGAGAGTGTTGCTGATGAAGATGTGACTGGCAAGGGTAGACATGGTGATCAATGTAGACAAGTCGGTACTGTAGGTGTGTATGTACTTTCTTGAATTAACTCTATATGGACAAAAAAAACTCCTAAGTATTTCAAAAATAATTAACAAATAAATAAATATACAATCATATTTAAAATATATATATATTTAATAAGCGAGCAGGGATGCGCGAGGATGTGAGGATATGCGATCGCAAAGGGTATGAGAATATGAAGATCTTTTCTTTTTGTAAAATCTTGTGTATCTGAAAAATGATCATACAGAATTTTGAATTATGCATAAATACATTATTGATAATTTCAATTTCTTACAACTAATCATGCAAGAAAATTCCCCGCTAGAGAGAGAGCAATTCCAAAGAATAGGGTCTGTACTCAGCCTTCAAACAACTAAGTCTGCATTCTGCTTCCAAAGCCAGACCAGAACACTTCAGGAATAGCTTTCCTAGTATTAGTGCCAGTTTCACAATATATTAAATATAAGTTTATAATATCAAATAACTTGTTGTTATTATTTTAACAGAATATATTTATTGTTAACAGTGGTGATTTCTTAATTATTCTTATTACTTCTATCTCCAATATACTTATAAGCCCTTTTCACTAAAACGCTCACGCCACAAGCTACAATACACTCATCACCATTACATTACATGGGCCACATTGGAAGAAGAATAACTGTCTTGGGCCATACTTACAGTACAAACTCTAACGATGGCTAATGAGCAAAAATATAAATTTCCTGATAATTATCGTAATCATTAGATAAAAATATCCATTTGCGATTAGTACTATATAAAATTTACTTATCTCAGTAATAAACCATTATTTGAAACAGTTCTCGATAAAAATAAAAATGGCAGCATAAACCTAGCGGGATAGCTGACATTATATTTTCGAAACTAATATGACAATATCTAGTGCAAATTTAAATTCAAACTACCCGACAGACCTCAATTTTTTCAGAAAAAATTTTCAATTAAAAGTGATATTAGTTGGGTGGTTGGTTCCGCAGAGCTGGAAAGCATCAGAGACATTTTCCGTGGTAGCCTGCTTCATTTTGTGGTTCATCGACCGGTTTAGGGCGTCGCCCATCTTAGGATGCGTTTTTCAGACATGTGACACACAGACTGCCCAGCGAAAATTCAGTTTACACACTGACTGGTGTTTTAAATTGTATTTTAAAACTAAACTCTTAAACTAGGTCAAGGGGTATGGTGGTGGTAACTGGGTGGGGAAAAAACACGTGTTTGGGTTGTTAAAAGGAAAATTTTCCTTAAAATGGAAACAACAGTGGGGGTCTAATTTTTAAACTCTGTTGTTGGAAGGAGATTTACTTTAGAATTAACTAATCAAAATAAAATATAAGATGTATAAAAATAAATTAAAAACTAAATTAAATAACGATTTAAACTAACCTAATTTAAAATTAATCGATTTTTATAATTATGTTTTTTATAATTATGCATTCCAGTCAATATTTCACTTTTCACACAACATTCACATACGCCATCCACGCACGCATGTATACCTAAATATGGTTTTTTATAATTAAGTTTTTTATAATTATGCATTCCACTCAATATTTCACCTTTCACCAACATTCACACACGCCATCCACGCACGCATGTATACCTAAATATGGTTTTTTTATAATTAAGGTTTTATAATTATGCATTCCACTCAACATTTCACCTTTTTACACAACATTCACTTACACCATCCACGCACGCATGTATACCTAAATATGGTTTTTTATAATTAAGGTTTTTATAATTATGCATTCTACTCAACATTTCATCTTTTTACACAACATTCACTTACACCAT